>JAZAYU010001009.1:0-52231 GCA_038501625.1 Corbicula japonica
TTTTTTTTAAATTCTGTTGCCTATCACTGAATGCAGTTAATAACCCAACAATACTGCCTTGTGAGAGTATACATAAAAAGATGTGTTGCAATCATTTTCAGTGATTCCTATGATGGGTATCTTCTTAATATTTAATTCAGTTATCTACAAATGCATAGAATCACATTAAAACCACCAGAATTTTATGAATACTATACCTCTTCAACAAACAGTGTAATGAGCCAGTGTCATAGGCAGGATTTCCATAATGGAGTTTGTTAAATGGGCAGTCTTATGGTAGTTACATGATAATTTCTTACTTTAAGTCCTAAATTCTTTGGGAAAATTAATTATAAAATATTGCTGCCAACAAGAAGGTTGGTGCAACCCCACTGAACACCCTCTGGATCTGCCCTTGAATGTGCCACATAAAAATCTAGACTTGATGCCAAATATGTTTAATTTAAAATATCAATACATTTTATATTCAAAACTGTATCCTACATCAACATATATTAAACAGAGACTGAACCATATTAAATAAGAAGAGTGGTCTAGGGGTAAAGTGTTTTACTCAAGATCCTGCGGGTTTAATGCTACCATCAATGAGATATGTCTGCAGTTTCCCCAATCCACATTGGGCGCAAGTATTGGTTTGCAACCCAGGAAGCAATCATCGAGCATAATCAACGTTAAAAATAAGTTTAAACTAAACCATATTAAACTTTGGTAAAAATAATCTACATTTGATTTTAAGCATATGTTGAAAGTTTCAAGTCATTATTTAGAAAACTGTTAAAGAAGACACTTGACAGCTTCAACATAAAAATTTTATAATGGACTCAGCAATATAAAAATTATGTCATGATCACCTAGAATACATGTTTGAAGTTTCAAGTAAATGTCTTTAATACTGTAGAAGAAACCCCCTTTCTACAAATAATGAACTGGGCAAAATGAAAAATATTTTTAATGTCACCAACATGTTTACACTTGATGTAGAACATAGGTTGAACCTTTATTTCCATGGGATTTGGCTGTTTTCCAATGGCCAAACGGTGTAGACCCATGTGTATCAAACACCTGAGTCAGTTAAAATGCAAAATGCACTTTAACTTAAATTCCACTGAAACCATTATTTACAACTATTGAATTACAGTACACATTGCATAGATTAACTCTGTAAGTGGAAAACATCTTCATCAAGGATGCAAATTTCAGTTTTCATAACATCATTAGTACACAATGTTAATTAACCCCGACAGACTTAATAATTATCACTGATTGTTCAACCCTTCACTTCATGGGATAAAGCTGATATCCCATCTGCAAACAGTGTAGATCCAGATCATCTCACACAACTGTGCCATCTGAGCATGATCTACAATATTCACTTTTCATTCATGAGATTATTTCTTACCAAGAAGCAAACAGTGTAGATCCTGGTCAGAATTGGCACATTTGATCTAGATCTACAATGTTTGCACATGTGATATGAAATTTACAAGGTTTTAGATTGTGATAAAATGGAATAAGAAGGAACATCTTAACAGATCCTGGCAAAAACATTAACCATTTCTTATGGGTGCTATAACTGTAAGTGCTGAGATCTGGGATAAGATCATTCCTAATCACTAAGATTTCTAAACTATTGAGAGAACAGGGCACCATTGCTAGGGGGATGCTGTGTGGCCAGTGATTAATGTATTTGGCTGACAATCACAGGTTTCTTACTGCTCAGGGTATACGTCCTCCTGAAGTCAGAATCTTTTGTTACAAGAGCTATCAGCTTTAGGTAATTCTTCCTTGGTCTATAATGCTGGAGGAATCTTGATTCTTCTTTAACCAGAATAACCTGGAATTCCACACCAAGATTTTCACTTGTAGGAGGCATGACAGATCCAATGTCATTAATCTTAGTATGGAAACCAAGCTCAGACCTCAGGTTGCGCACTGGGCTGAAGGTTATAAAGCTGAGTTTGGAAACCAGTCTCAAATCTCAAGCATCTGATTGGCTATAATGGTGACTGGTCGCCATTTCAGCCAATAAGATGCTTGAGATTTGAGACTGGTTTCCATGCTCAGTTTTATAACCTTGGGCACTGGTTAATTTTGAGATTTTACCAGTCAGATTGCTGAGATCTGAGACTAGTCTTCCATGCTAAGTTTTATATCTAAAAGCAATTAAATCAATGGGATGGCAATTCCTCATCAGCTTAGCTTAGGTGGGACTATACACTTTTGTACATCTTCCAAACAATTTGGAAAAAACTGTTGTTTTATCATTTAATCCCCTTTTTAGTTTTTAGCACAGATACATTTGTCACATTTATGACCAGTATAGACCCTAGTCATCCTGTATATTTGTAGAGTCTAATCAGTTTACACTAATCAATATTCAGTTAAAAATTTTCAGTAAAATGCTATTATGAACAATAATTATTTAATGTACTTGGTTTGGACTGATAATTCAATTTTTATTGAATTGCACCAGTTGTTTTCATTTGCATTTGCATTCTACTTATTAGAATGAGAAATGTGCAGAATGATTTAAAATTTAAGGCATTAGACGGAACATTTCAGTAACTTTTTGATAGGTGTGTTGTGTACACTGATATTAATCATACTTGACACATTCTAGGATGTTATACTCATTGAAATAGTTTGATTCATATTTTATAATTGCACCTCTTTTCTCAATAATTAATAGCCTTCCTAAATGTATCTCAGGCTTTTTCTATTAATTATCTTAAAAGTTAAGGTCATTTTTCATTGAACTAAAGTCATAAGCCTGATTTCATAAAAAAATCAAATTTGTTCATGACCAATTCATTATACCCACATGTGTAAAATATATATTGAACAATTACCACCTACCTCCAAAAAATGTATCATTTTATTTTTAATTGTTTTTTATATGTTATGGTTACATTTCCTCCCATTTACCTATTTTAAATTTTAAGTGTAAATCCTGATCAGCTGGCACACCTGTGAATTTTCATTGTATACATTTTCTTTCCTTAAACCAACATTTTAAACAATCTGTAAACCATCAGATGTAGTTTTACTTAAATTTAAAAAAATACTCTATTGTCCAAGAAAGCTTTAATTAAACCAAACTTTTTGTGCAAGTTGATATAATAATATTATAGCAAATAACTATAGGTGCCCTTTCCAATTGTTATTTCTTTATCTCTGCAGATACCTGATAAGTATCAGAATACACAGGTACAGTATGGTCCTTATCAGTGCTCTGCTGTGTTTATTTGTCACAGCAAGTATCCAATTCACCTGAGTGGTGTCAACAGCATTTTGAAAATGTACTGACAGATTTAATTCACAAACTATTTTCTTTCTTTTAGAAGATTATGCTCATAAGACTTTAGTGTGAAATTCAATAAAAAAATCTACACTTTAAGAAAAGGTAATTTTAACATTTTTATCACTGAGAATTTGTTGTATAATGTACCAATTTCTATAACTGCTTAATATGTTTTATCTATTCAAACTGGGAAATAAATTTTATCAAGCAATAAACACATTTGTAAATCTGCTATTGCAATGTATTTCTCCCAACAATATAGTGTTTGAATGGGCTATTTTTAATGAAACAACAGTTACTGCCATTTATTGAAGTCTAGATAATCATTACATTAATGCATCTTAGTTTTTTTAATTAAAATATGGCTCTATACAGGAATTTATGAATAAAGAATTCTGGAAATAAAGTGCCCAACATAAATGTCCAAAACTATAAAGTGAATTGAACAAATCATTGCTGAGGAATTTAAGCATTAATGTCAATGGTAAATGTAACTGATAACTAGACAGTCACACAAGAAAAGTTTTACAAATCTCATCTTGTTTTTTTTCTATTAATGAGTAACTATTACTGGTCTATTGTATTTGTTATAAGTAGGGATAAAACAAGGATCGATTATAATCCAAAATCGATCGTTTCTAGGCGAGATTTTCGATAATTGAGTACGAAGTTTAATAATCAATCATTGGTTTGCTGTTCTTTAAGAGGATCACAAGGGAGATCACTGTATCAGAGCAAAAACAGTGTTGGATGTAATTATGACAGTGTTGTTTTGGTTTTAAATAAGCTTTTGATAATTCTCCCACTAAGTTATTCAAGAAAAAGACTCCTGTACCTGCAGCCTACACCCTATGCTAATATCAGATACGGTTACAAACTATATGTTTTTTTGTGAAAAACGCATGTCTCCCCCCTGCGCCGCCCCCCCCCCCCCCCCCCCCCCCCCCACCCCCGTGACCTTCCAGTTTACTAAGATTTCACAATATAAAACCAACATGCTTCCATTTAGATGATATTTAATTGTGCATAGCAGAATACTGTTATCATAGTAAACATGTATAATATTAATATAAGTAGTTTTTTCTTTACTATAAAACTATGATTATTTTCCAGGTGTATCTGTGAATTCATCACACAAGCTAAGAGTTCTTAAATTTTTAACAAGCATTCACACCATGGGGCCTTCCTAGTAGCACAAATCTGGATGGGTTTCAGTCGGGTTGTATTCCCTTAACAGTTTAGACTGTGCATGCATGTATCTATTGTCAATTTTTTCCATTCAAATCTAACTCTGCTGCACGCACACTAGTCCCTGTGAGTAAGCCATCCTGGGTTGGGTATTGGTCTGATTGTAGAGATTTTCATATCCTGTGACATTAGGTGTTTCGAATGCAGTGCCAAGTCCAGCTCCCCAACAGTAGCAGGTTCAGCAACCAGTCTGTAATAGACAATTAAATAAACTAAATACTATAAAATTCAAATGAAAAATTTTGATAAAATGTGTAAGTCAGGTGACCTATGGTACATACAGTACTGAAAATTATGAAATGACAATTTTTCCGATTCCGATCCGGTCCGCTTCCGATCCTAATGTCATCTATAACCGATCCGATTCCATTCCCATTGCGGTCCAATTCCAATTCGATTGCACTCCAATTTTTTTCACTCCAGACAATGCGCTCCAAACGATCTTTACGCTCAAACCGATTCTTCCGATTCCGATCTTTTCGCTCCCCATTTTCGTTGGTCATTAACTATAACGCCGGACAATGCGCTCCAAACGATCTTGACGCTCAAACCGATTCTTCTGATTCCGATCTTTTCGCTCCCACTTTTCATTGGTCATTACTTATAACGCATCTCGCGCTGAATTTACATTTCTGTGACATTTTTCTTATTTGCAGTTTTGTTTAATTTTATTGTTTAAACATGGTGGTTACTAACAAAGTAAATTGATCATTTAGATCTAATTTAAAAATGACGCCTTTCTAAATTTTAAATCAGTTTAATGTAAGCGTTTATTACATTGCAGTTTTAAAATATTAGCGTAAATTACACCCGATTCATGCGGGATTCATGTTAAATTGAGATGAGGAACCCAGCTGGTTTGGGGCAAATCAAGTCAGTAAATGCCTTTGGTGCGTATGCATCAATAAGCAGTCAATAAAACTTTTTAGCCTAAATTTACGCTATAGGAAGTAGCATAACATGCAGAATATGCCGTTGAAGAGCTAAACAATCTTTCAGCATAAATGTACGCTGATTGAAGTTTTGAAAGACTTAATAAGAATATTCGTTCCGTTTTGCGTTATTTATGCTGTAGCATAGATGTAAAACTTGTGAAACATCGATAATAAACTTCTTTTAATGTGAATATCGTGTTTATTTCTTTGTTTTTCACCGCTGAAATCAAAAGGTAAAATAGTTTAATTTTCTTCTTTTTTTTCGGACAGCGTTTATAGTTTATATTTCATACTGGACTTAATAAATATTTATGTTCAAATATGTTTATAAGCATTAAATACATTTCAGTTGTGAATCTCCTTACTTAATAAAATAATGCTTTACGCTATAATGTAGCACGGGTGGATGTACATGTTCGTTATTTCTTCCCTTGTGTAAGAAAAAATATTACGTATTTTCGCTTAAAGGGGAATTTTTACAAAAAGGTTCGGAACTAAATTTCAATAATATCACGCGCGTGAATGGCAAACACACCATTTAATATTATATGTTTTCAGTTTTATTTGCACAATTATCGTTAAATAAGTTTTTTATTACTAGTGTTTGATTGCAGAAAACTCAATTAAATTATTGTCAAAAAAATGCTTTGTTTCAAGTCGTGAAAAGAATCGGAAGAAGTGATTTGGATCGCTACTATAGTCGTGTGGGGTAAGTCTGCGCATTGCCCAACTCTGCGCACCTGATTTGTATATATTTACAAAAACACCGATGTCAAAAGAAATGGCTGCAAACTGTGGTTTTAGTCAAGTACAACAATTCTTGAAAATTCTGATAGGTACATCTTGCTAGAACGTGTCTTGTAAGTAAATAGCTATTATAAAGTACCAAAATCATCAAATAAATTTGCTAATAGTACCCCCTCATTCCAAAACTTCCTAATTTTGACAGTTGTGATCCAAATAAATGGTTGCTATTTATTTTGACCTTTCACTCAATATTCTTTTAAAAAGTTTTATAGCTTGAGAGAGCGGTACTTTTTAATATAAACAGAAAATTGACAGTCAACATAGGCATGCGCAGAGTTGGGCAACGTTTTCGACATCATGTAAACATGGGTGTGGCTTCAGTATGACATCATTTTAAAGCCTCATAAGCAAATTCGTGCACATAAATGATAACTAACCAACTCCTGAATGGATACAGTTTCTTTCCGGCAGGTACTTGTCTTTAGCTACTGAACGTGTTATACACCACAGTTAAGCTTTTATGATAGGTGCGCAGACTTGCCCCACACCACTGTATAACTGAAAAATTATAAATAGAAGCGATCCGATCCGATCCGGTCAAAACGCTCCGGTCTTTTCACTGCAAGCGATCCCAACGCTCAAAGCGATTCCGATCCGGTCAAAACTCTCCGGTCTTTTCACTCCAAGAGATCCAAACGTTCAAAGCAATTCCGATCCGGTCAAAATGCTCCGGTCTTTTCACTCCAAGCGATCCAAACGCTCAAAGCGATTCGCTTCGATTCCATTCTGTTTCCAATTCGATTGCGATTCCATTGTGCTCCTAACGGGATCGGTTTGCGGTCCGCTTCCGATCCGATTGTCAATTTCATGATTTTCAGTACATTTCAAAATGTCATTTGTTTGTGGATATTCCATGTCGCGAAATGTATAGGCTTCATTTACACACTTGTATTCTCGAGATATGTTTAAATCCTATTAAAAATAATAAGAAATGATGCTTGTAATTCAATATAGTTATCATTGCTTCCATTTCTGTAATAACACTAACTGTCTGTAACCGACGTTCGTATTTTCCTTATTAAGGTCGTTTTTGAACGGCCTGAAATGTTAAAAGTGCATATATGGTTGATAGCGGGCTTGTTAAAGCTTCATTTTGACACCAACAAATCGATGTTTAACAACAAACTAAATGCAACAGTGTGATTCTCACGCCGTATTAAAACCGTGTGAAAAAATATATTTCCTTATTTTTGGCAGTTTTTCAACTAAATAAATTAGCTACGCACTTGTAATATAATGAGCACTTATAAAATAAAAAGCGGACATGTTTAAGCTTCAATTTGACTTCAACATATCGAAGTTTGATACGAAACTGAATGCACTAGTCTGATTCTCACGCGGTATGTAAACCGTGTGAATAGTACGGCCCAGAGAAATAAAGTTATTACTCATCAAATATAGGCCTCTTCTACACACTTGTATTCTCGAGATATGTTTAAATCCTATTCAAAATAAGAAAAGATGATTTGAATTTAATATAGTTACCACTGCTACCATTTCTGTTATAACACTATATCTCACTGTAACAGCATTACATATTTTCCTAATATTTACAGGTTTTTAACAATATAAAAATAGCTACGCACCTGCAATATTTGAAGTACATGTGTGGTTGATAGCGGCCATGTTACAGCTTCATTTTGACACCAACAAATCGATGTTTAACAACAAACTTTATGCCCTAGTGTGATTCTCACGCCGCATATAAACCGTGTGAAAATAATATATTTTTCTTATTTTTATCTGTTTTTCAACTAAATAAAAGAATAGCTACGCACTAGCAATATCAATGGCATTTATACCATTAAAAGCGGACATGTTTAAGCTTTAATTTGACACCAATATATTGAATTTTGATACAAAACTGAATGCACAAGTGTGATTCTCACGCAGTATATCAACCGTGTGAATATTACGGCACCCGCGTAATAATCACACGCGTGGTAATATTACCACGCGTGTGAAAATTACGCGACACCGGCAATTCATTAAGGATGCAGTAAATAGTTTGTAGCCGTAGATGCGAATTGGCCCCGGTCAAATTTGTAGATAAGAGGTAAGTGGGCAAACTGTAAGCTTCATGGCACTTTAAAATATTTTTAGATGCTATATTTGCAGTTTCACATCTGTAGCTAGGATCCCCAAAAATTGTCTGACATGCTCTTTTTGACCTTGACACTTTCAGTGTGAGGCAGGTGCTTGGAAATGCGAAACTAATACATTTCTGGCTCTGCCTTCAGTTTAACTTGCAATACTCAAGGGGCATACAAACAAGTGTGAGTAGTGAAAAATCGAGGTGGTTATGGTATATTTTGAGTATGATTTAATGAATCAGTAGGGATTTTACCATGTGTGAGTGGCAAGCATTTATTTTGGTCATTGGCAATAAGAAAGGCTAATTACTTGTAAATAGTCTACCGGATCTTCCTACTCGGGCTAGTCAGACAATGGCTGACACTAAATAGTCCCAATTTTTTTGCCTTTTGGGGGCATTAAATGGCTAGTATGGCCTGAAAGGAACATGTTAAGTAAATGAGATGCTTTTACTGACACACTGATAGCAAATTTATGTTTGGAAATGCAGTATATGAAAAAAGGCCCTGGTTTTAGGACGGCATATGTAAAACAGTTTTGAAGTTCACACAGAAGTGAAAAAAACAGACCACCGGTTTCAAGGTGTCAAATCTCTGTTAATTGATACATGACCCCTACTTTTCTTGCTGGAAATGGACAGTAGAAACAATTAGCTTTAAAAGCATGTAAGTTAGCCCTTATTAAAATGGTACCAGCTATGATTGCCAGCCTTTTGAAACATGTCATGTTTACTATAGTTTATATAGGGAAGTCTATTTACAGGTCTTACACCTATAAGAAGTACAAGTGGAGGGCAGAATTTGAATATTTATATTGTCTGCAATGTTATTTTCCACTAAAATTGTGTGCTGACCAATTTTAAGCAAATTTGAAAGTCAAAAATCAGTATAAATGTGTTACAGGAGGCAAACTTAGGTTTTAATTAGGTTTGGGGCCTTTTTAAACTGTTTTTGCCTTAAAAATGCCACAATTGATACCCTGTGTGGGCCATTTTGCATGTGTCAGCTCAAAAAGTGAGTTGCTTTTATTAGTTGAGATGTTTTACTATTATTCATAACCATGTTTTTGAGAAATTTGATGTTTTTCAATTTTTATTAGAAAGAAATGAATTCTTAGGTTTAGGCGCTTGGCCCCAAACGCGTACCAGAATAGGTGGTGTTGGAAAATTCCTCATATTGAGTTCATTTTTGCTAACTGAATGCTGAAACTTGGTAGATCTATTGCAAACATCATATTATTGAATAAAAACAGAAAATATAAGATATTGAAAAACACAAGTTTTCTTATAGGCTAATTACTTGTAAATAGTCTACCGGATCTTCCTACTCGGGCTAGTCAGACAATGGCTGACACTAAATAGTCCCAATTTTTTTGCCTTTTGGGGGCATTAAATGGCTAGTATGGCCTGAAAGGAACATGTTAAGTAAATGAGATGCTTTTACTGACACACTGATAGCAAATTTATGTTTGGAAATGCAGTATATGAAAAAAGGCCCTGGTTTTAGGACGGCATATGTAAAACAGCACACAGAAGTGAAAAAAACAGACCACCGGTTTCAAGGTGTCAAATCTCTGTTAATTGATACATGACCCCTACTTTTCTTGCTGGAAATGGACAGTAGAAACAATTAGCTTTAAAAGCATGTAAGTTAGCCCTTATTAAAATGGTACCAGCTATGATTGCCAGCCTTTTGAAACATGTCATGTTTACTATAGTTTATATAGGGAAGTCTATTTACAGGTCTTACACCGAAAGCTGTGAACTGATGAATGTTTGAAATTTTGCCTCGTCGGCCGAGTAGTTTTCACGACCAGAATTTGAAAGTTAATGGTGCTTAAAAATCAACTGATGTGTTTTGAATATAATTTTGCTTTGTTTTCATAAACTGTAATTCATTGTGATGTCAGTTATGTGCCTTTTCTGTTTCAGGTATGTGCTAGTAGGGAGCAAGTGGACTTGTCGTGTCGGCTGTGATTCTCTGGTTTGCGATATCTCAGAATAACCCTTTTCTGCCACCTAACGAGATGTAACTAATTGGTCATATGCCACACTAATGGCCCAATCACAATGTCGGCGATCTGTCGGGGATTAGTTTTGGCCGGGGGTCGTCATAGAAAATAAAGAATCCTTGAACAATCCTAGCAATAATCATAATAAAAGTGGAGCAGTCACATTGTCTGAGATTTTTTTTTCAAAGATTTTGACCCGGTTTTGTCGAAAAATCGTGGGATTAGCCGATCGGAGACGATATCTGCGAGCGTCTTTTCTTTTAATCCCCCCCCCCCCCACCGCAGGCGTACGGAGAGCGCCTCCGACGGGTGCTCTTCCAAAGTTGTTCAAAGAAATCAATTCCATGTAGAACTCTGGTTGCCATGGCAACCGAAAGGAAAAACTTTAAAAATCTTCTTGTCTGAAACCACAAGGCCTAGAACTTAGATATTTGGCATTTAGCACCCTCTAGTTGAACTCTACAAAGATTGTTCAGATTATTTTCCTATAGTTTAACGATGTAAGCATTCGTCGTTATGGTTTGTTGTTGTTGTTGTGCCAGGAGGTGTGGTATTTGAGAACACCGAGTTCTTATAATGACACAAAGTCGTTTTCAATATTTAATAGTCCAGCTTTAACAATAATAATTTATACACCAAGTACTTATGATTCACAAAGTTATAAATAAGAATAATATTTAGTTCTCAGTAAATTGTATAAATCACCAAGATCAAATACTTGTGTCACAAAGTTAATTTAGTAAATTCACTTAGTCCAGAATTTTATGGTGTCACTCAGTTTTTATCCACAAAGGTTATAATGTCTCTGATTTTCTAAATATCACATAGATTTCTGATTCACAAAGATGTATAATAATCACATAGATTTTTCTTAATTAATAATCATGTTATCAATCTGTCCCTTTTATTGTAATCAAAGTAAGAAGGTGGGGCTTAAGGCCCTTGTGATATAAATTTGCATAAATGACATACAAGTGACCTAGTACAATATAAATTACTATGGAAACAGATTGTGAGTTCACACAGACCTAATAATTAGTTGCCAAAAGTTTTGACATGTACGCTATGATTTTTCAACGATCTGAATCTTACAAGCATGTCGGGCTGGTAAATTGGGAATTTTTACAAGCCCCAAAGAAAATCTACTAGTTTTTGGCTGTCGGGCTAGCGCTAATTTCGACCACTGGTTGCTGTCTTTTCAACAGAGGTCTTGTGTTCTACAATATATAAAAAAAATACCAGTTGTAAATATATTGGAGGCCTGACTATCGGACACAAATCACAATTCATGTATTTTATTTTAGCATCATAATTCACAAATGGAAATTCAGTCATTTTTCCTTAAAGTATTTTGGTGTTTTAGGGGAATTATATGGTTGTTATAATTAAAATTACTCCTGTGTGATTATTTTGTCATATTTTCTCATAAAAATCTATGAGCACTTGTGCTCATGGTGAGCTTTTAGGATCGCCCTGTGTCCGTCGTGCGTCGTCAATTTTTGCTTTAAACAACATCTCCTCCTAAACCCCTGGGCCAAAGTTGATGAAACTTGCCACAGATGTTCCTTGCATGAAGCTCTTCCAAAGTTGTTCAAAGAAATCAATTCCATGTAGAACTCTGGTTGCCATGGTAACCGAAAGGAAAAACTTTAAAAATCTTCTTGTCTGAAACCACAAGGCCTAGAGCTTAGATATTTGGCATTTAGCACCCTCTAGTTGAACTCTACAAATATTGTTCAGATTATTTTCCTATAGTTTAACGATGTAAGCATTCGTCGTTATGGTTTGTTGTTGTTGTTGTGCCAGGAGCTGTGGTATTTGAGAACACCGAGTTCTTATAATGACACAAAGTCGTTTTCAATATTTAATAGTCCAGCTTTAACAATAATAATTTATACACCAAGTACTTATGATTCACAAAGTTATAAATAAGAATAATATTTAGTTCTCAGTAAATTGTATAAATCACCAAGATCAAATACTTGTGTCACAAAGTTAATTTAATAAATTCACTTAGTCCAGAATTTTATGGTGTCACTCAGTTTTTATCCACAAAGGTTATAATGTCTCTGATTTTCTAAATATCACATAGATTTCTGATTCACAAAGATGTATAATAATCACATAGATTTTTCTTAATTAATAATCATGTTATCAATCTATCCCTTTTATTGTAATCAAAGTAAGAAGGTGGGGCTTAAGGCCCTTGTGATATAAATTTGCATAAATGACATACAAGTGACCTAGTACAATATAAATTACTATGGAAACAGATTGTGAGTTCACACAGACCTAATAATTAGTTGCCAAAAGTTTTGACATGTACACTAAGTAAAGATAATGCAATTAAGTCTTTTTAGAAACAATGACACAAAAAGATTTCTAGCTGTCATGCCATAAAGATTATTGTAAGATATACAATTAGGGAGTCCAGAGCTTGTCTGATTTGCATAAAGTTGCTGTGACATTTACAATCTTCTTTTTACTGATTACATAAACAAAGTGTCAAAGAAGTCTCTTGCTGACCAAGCCCTAAAGTGTTTCAATTATAATCAATTAGGCTGTAAAATAAATTCCAATTTTAAATATGATAAACATTTTTTTATGTAAAATATCTGAAATGTAAAAAATAGAATATTTTGCAGCATAATAATTGAGCTTAGATATTTGGCATTTAGCACCCTCTAGTGGAACTCTACAAAGATTGTTCAAATTATTTCCCTAGGGTCAAAATTGGCCCCGCCCCAGGGATCACTTCATTTTATATAAACTTATATAGGAAAAACTTTAAAAATCTTCCTGTCTGAAACCAAAAGGCCTAGAGCTTAGATATTTGGCATTTAGCACCCTCAAGTGGAACTCTACAAAGATTGTTCAAATTATTTCCCTGGGGTCAAAATTGGCCCCGCCCCAGGGGTCACTTCATTTTATATAGACTTGTATAGGAAAAACTTTAAAAAAATCTTCTTGTCTGAAACCACAAGGCCTAGAGCTTAGATATTTGGCATTTAGCATCCTCTAGTGGAACTCTACAAAGATTGTTCAAATTATTTCCCTGGGTCAAAATTGGCCACGCCCTAGGGGTCACTTGTAAGAAAACATAGCCTATTCACACACCCAACTTGATGAGAGAGAGAAAACACAAGTTCATGATAGGGTTAATATAAATAAGACTCCTCAAACAACAAAACTGAAACCTATGGAAGGGGAGAGTTACTGCCTTGGCATGGTCAGTGGAAAAACAAATTTTGCCAGTGGGGTTTAAACCAGGTTCTAAGTTGCCACAACCTCACCTGAAAATTAAATTGCATTGATTTGATTTAAACTTTTCCAGATGTCCAGTATACTATAACCTTCCAAGTCAGTGTACTCTTGTGAAGAGTGAGTCCAAATGCTGCCTGCAAACAGTGTGTGACTTCCACCCTAAAATCACAACATTTGAGACTGTCAGCGATGGTATAACCACTGATGAAATAGGTAAGATGTTTGATAGTGAATACATTTGTGTGAGGTGAAGGCCATGTGTGAGTTGAGACCTCTTGTAAGACAGGTGATTGCATTCTTTTCAACAGAGATAGTGATATGAGTTTTAGAATAGCTGAACATGGAAATTATCTCAGCAAAATATTACAAATACATACTTGTATTTGTCACCATCTCATGCCCAAGTGGGAGCTTGATATTGAAGGGAGAGATTCTGAAAATCAGTGGAGACAAAGAAGGAAATCTGGCACACACAAGTGGGAGAAATTTTGCTTAAAGACTCCCCATGATGAAAATGATTGGGCTTCAGAAATTGATAACTTCCATGTAAAATGGTAAACTACACTCATCAAAAGTTCTAAGTGCACACTTTTCAATTTTGAATATCTCAAAGTAAACTTGTTCTAATTGAATGCAAGTTTGACATAATGTTCATTATGATCAAACAACAATATTTTTGTTGAAAACCGTGCATATGTTTTATGTATTACGTCATTCATGTCGGCATACGCTATTTATGCGTAATTCCCGTGCGGCAATCGAAATTTATTTTTTTACAATCGTTTTTGTTTTTCACATGTTCACCGACTCCAGACAAACACGAAAAACACACCAACAAATCGTAACCATGGAACGGTTGACGTCAGCAGACAACGACATTGCCGTCAAAATTCTTTTCACTGGCACAACTTCAAATTTGTTGTAAAAAATATTGACGGTTTTCGTAAATGCAAAAGAAATACCTTATTTTTGCATATTTTATTAATTTAAGAAGAAAATCAAACGATATTATTTTCTAGATTGATTACGTTGCTGACGTTGAACGCTGATGTTACTCAATAACGTCATTAAATATTTACGTAAAACAACGTAAACTCGAAAATATTAGTGAAACATTTGTTGGATAAGTGTCCAATTAATAAAAATTTAAAACTAAAATTTATAGAAATTCAATAAACTTTACAATCGAATTATTCGAAAATGACGTTTATTTGGTCTAAAAGCGTGTCCGAAAACTGGTCAATTTTATCGAAATGAATACATTTTTTCGTTCGAAAAGGCTGTTACACATCTATTATAGTGAATTGCATCATCCCAAACTGCTAGAAAATTCAAAAACTTTTGGCATAAAACACTGTGAAAAAAATAGTATTTTTTATCCTTGAAATCCTGTAAAAACGTTATGGATAAAATAGGGAAGAGTGCGCTGGCTCGTCGTGCCCAGCAGACCATTACAAAGCTACAGGAAGATATTTCAGTGCAATGGAATGGCGAACTACAGTATTTCCTTCCACTGTACATGAAATTTAAATTATACAGAGATGAGAAAACGATCACAAATGATAGCCGATGTAATGATAATTAACTTGAGAATTGCTCTCCGAGTACAAGTGAGCTAAAATGTTATTATTTTTTAATCTGGTTAAGCAGACTTAAATTTTTTGGTGTGCTTTAATAGAATATTGATTCTTCTTCATTGTAATTTACACTATTTTGAATGATTCAATCAAATAATTTGAAAAATCAACATTTATCAAGTGTGCACTTAGAACTTTTGACTAGTGTATATAGGTTTGCAAATATTGCAGGTAGATTTAACCTGTGCATGAGATATACAGTTTATCAAACCACTTTATAAAAAGGTCTTTTTGTGTTTGTTGTTAGTTAAATTGCTTTCTAAACTGAATCCTTAATTCTTTTCTGCAAGTTATTTGCTGTTTTAACATGTAACTTTACTTTGCTTTTAGGGCTTCTATTAGCAACTAGGGCAGGTTTAAATCAGTTTTCCTACTTTTATTTTCAGATGTACACCTCTACAGTTTATGCCCATTACCTTCCTCAAGTGTGAGGGATGTTATCTGAAGCAGCACTGCTATTCTCTCTGGGTGAGATGTTATTATAACTCCACTGACCTGATCTTATCAAGAGTTTAGGAGGTTTCAATGTCCAGCAAGTTGTTAATCATGATTTGTGTTGCTCTGTTGTAAGAGAACTGCAGATCTTGAATTTATAAAATGTGTATGAGCCATTGGTGTGGTATTTTAACAAATTCGAAGTACACTTTGTAAATTTTCTTAAATCTGTTTAATAACAGAGAAATAATAATCGCTCAGTCATGTACAATTAATTTCTAGGTTATTCTGCTCTTATATGTTGATTAAATGGAAGAATAACCTTTATATTTTGCTAAGCTTAAATTACCAGTACGACTTTACCATTTATAATAGTTATTTACATGATTACAACCCCAGTTCGTACTTATTTATCTTAAAATAATAACAAGTTATAATAAATAAGAAGGCATTTATAATATAACCATGTTTATTATCTCATTAATTTTGAGAATGCATTTAAGCTTCAATACTTTTGTATCATTTTCATTCGCTTTGGATTAATTTTCACGTATTTCGCGCTCCTGCCATTGCGTGAATTTAAAACCAAAGTTAAAATTTATAATATATTATTGTTTCTGGTACATATCCTAAACATGCTGAAGACTTACACTTTTTAATCAGTAGTCCATATAGCTAATTGATAAACGTTTGAGGTATCAGATAATTATATTAATAAAGGAAATGAAATTAATTATTACCGTCGAATTTCGTTTGGAATATTTTGAATGTTACTGCAAAACTCGAACGACATTTAAGTGTGCGCAATTAAGATGGGCTAAGTTTTACCAAATAGTATCGCTGTCATAATATTTGTATTTTGTAATTTTTAAACGATTAGTTAAAGGATAAAACAGGTATGCAAAAAGACATACCTATTATGTTATGAACATTCCAGATAGATTGATAAAACAAGTCCTGTTTCAATTAGCAGCGCAGAATGAACAACAGTCCGATAACTGGCTAACAAAGAAAGTGGTAACAGGGGCAACTGACACATGGTTAGCTTGAGTGTTCAAACATACAATAAATATGGACAATGTGTACATCAAAAATCGATTAAAATTATGGTCTTTGGATATTGTTTTTACAATAAAGGCTTTGTGTGAATTTACATCCGCGCAAAACAGTGTTTCAGAAATTTCGTGCCAGCGAAATTAAATGATACCACAATATGACAAGAAAGCAAAAATGACAAACATAATATAAATCATTACACAAACCAATGTTGAACTGACTGAAATAATATATAATATTATACTAGTTATAACTTTTACGACAACATAATAATTGTGAAGTGAACTCTGGTTTTCTGTAGCAGCAATCGGAAACTAGTTTACAATCTGATCATTACAAATTAAACAATCCAAAGTTAAAAAAACAACATGTACAACATTAATATAAATAGAAAATATCCTTTTAATTTTGCTTAGCTTAAATAACCAGTAAAGCTAAATCATTTTAATATGTTATAATAAAAAATTAATACACTACTCAAAAGTTCTAAGTGAACACTTGATAAATGTTGTTTTTCCTATTAAACTATTTGATTGAATCATTCGAGTTTCGAATAATTTTAGTTTTAATTTACTTGTAGCACTTATGAAACAAATGTAATACCAATATTCTCGTGTGTACATTCGTTTACATAAATATTTAATTACGTAAGAGCGTAACTTTCAACATAAAGCCCGGTTCACACTGTCCTGGTATACAGCCCTGGTGCATCCTGGTTTGGAGACCGGGGCAACCCGGGACCACAACTGTAGCGATGCCGGGAAGAACCGCATTGAATCGGGATAAACCCAGTTGAACCGGTGATCACCGAGGAGCGGCCCCAGTGATGTTTAAAATTCTAATACAATGGGACTGACCGGGAGCGAAATCAATGCCTGTTTTTTCCGGGGAGGTCCGGTACATCACTGTAGCTCTTCCGGCATAATCTGTCTTGCCACCGGATGAAACTGTAGTAAACCGACATGGGCTGTGTCCATGGTGGAGTTAGGGTGACTTCCCTGTTTGGCCATGGTGTGCCACGGAGGAAAGTGTTCTTAGCCCCAACTCGTGCCGGTCGAACTACGGTTTAGCACGTTAGCAGCCAGTGAATGCTGGTAAAGTAACGGTTGAACAACGATATCGCTACGGTACAAGCCAGTGGATTCCGTTTCAACTTCAGAAGCCATATTTAAACCATGTGTGGTGAAGCTACTTTTGGGTGTTACGGTCGTTGCATAATTTTGTGATGACCTTACGTAGAGTTATGTAATTTAGAATTTAATTAAATGTATTTTAAAGTAAGGTCAATTGAGTACGGGAGGTTTTTGAACCCGTAAGACTTAAACATGTTGTCAGGATGACACCACTGGCTGTAAATTATGATTACTGGTAAGCCCAGCCAGGAAACTTAACTCAGTAAATGATAATGGTTTTCTTTAATGTAAAAGCTGTACTTAATCTACATTAAAAAGAAACAACAGTCTGTTTGATGAATTGTAATGTAAAAAGAACTAAATCTAAATCATGAACATATGTACATTACATGAAAGTATACAAAGTATTTACACTAGAAAAAGTGCCAGCCAAGTCTTAAAGAAAATAACAAAGAAAATAACCTTAAACTTAAATTGAGTGATTCTGGCCTAAAAAATAATTTGAAATTAAATAAAGACCTTTAAACGCGCTCAAGAAAGTACAGTTGACCAACGGATAGCTCACAGGTCTACCAGTCAGGATCTAACAACCGTAAACTCTCATATAATGATATAGCCAGGAGTTTAAAACCAAAAGGGATTAAAAACCCAGTCTATAACATAGAAACAAAGACAAAGTCTTTGTTGAAAGATGGTCTATTTAGTTATAAATAATGACTAAAAAGCCAAAGTTCCAAAAAGTCTATAAATAAATTAATCTATTTAATTAAGTGCCAAAATTAAAGCTTCTTTTCTGCTTTAATGTAAATAAAACAATAATTTAGAAATATTCCCCTAAATTCCCTTATTAATCTAAGTTTTAGAATTTAGAAATTACATTTTAATTAGCTATGATCTTAAGGATCAAGCTCCCAGTTTTAGTTGTTACATTTTAGAAAAGTGTGGCCAGAATGATAAATTCAACAGAAATTCTGGTTTTATAGCACTAATGGTATCTCCCACTGGAGTAATCCATTATCAACCAATCAAAATGCACTAAAATAATATAATCTATAAACAAAGTTAACTGGATTAAACAATTATCCATTAAATCATATTTGTGCACTTATTGTACTACAAATAACATTAAAACATTTTACAACACATAAGATGCATAAATCAATGTAAAATATGAACAACAAAGCATTTTAAGTATGCATATAAAACAAAGCAAATTCTGTATCCTTACTCTATGAACAAAGGAAAGTAGTTCCTCAGCAATGAGAAATAGTCCCTTAAAAGATTACTGAATTCAACAGAATACACTTAACTTCTCAGACAGTACTATTTAAATATAGTCTTGTTATGAGATAATACAGTTAAAACAAAATAATGCATTCAGGGTTAAAGTACTTTTGATGAGTCATATTGTTACATAGGCCTAAGCCTTAATTTAAGTACAGTAGCAGTTGCTTCCCTTGGCAGTGCTTTAATTACCATATTAATGCTAATAAAGGATATATAGGAAATGTGATTATAAATGATGAAGACTTAAAATGGTATTATGGCAAATGACATAATAGTTTACATAATAACACATAAGCTGATGTTACTGAAATCCAACTTTACCACACATGATTTTATATTAGTGTCCAAACCGGGATCCACCGGGGCTGTATACTGCGGCAATGTGAGCTATGGTTCACGAACACTTTTTGGTCCATCCCGGTCCACCGGCTACAAATTGACCAGACACACCGGATCATACACCGGGACTGTGTGAAGCCGGCCTAAGCAATGTTATTTATCTAGAAAATAATATTATTTGATTTTTTCTTATAATGATAAAATATGCATAACTGAGACATTTCTTTTGCATAACGAATATCATCATGTTTATATATATATATATATATATATAAAAATGTGCCAGTTGAGAGTATGTTGACAGCACTTTTGCAGTGTTCAGTCATCAAAAGTTACATAGTTGTAAAGTTTTGGTGTGAGTTTTTAGATTTTTCTGTGTTGGCGAACATTTGACAATTTCCTTCTATAACAGGGGCCGTTAATGGGCGCCTTCCCCTCAGAAATTTTTTTTTAAATCATGCAGTTTTCCCCTAAAAGTAATTTTACATCAGGTTTTTTTATTCCCTTTAGACAAGAAATCACGCTATTTTCCCCTAAATAATAGGGCATGGGCCCCTCCCTAGACAGTGGAAAAAAGCCCTGACAAAAACGATTGCAAAAAAATCGAATTTGATTGCCGCACAGGTATTATGCATAATTAGCCTATACTGACATGAAACACGTAATATGTAAAAAAAAATGTATAGTTTCAAATAATTGTTATGGTTTGGTCATATTTAAAGTTCCTTTAATTAGGATAATTTTATTTTGAGATATTCAAAATCAAATGTTTTGCACTTACAAAATTTTAACAAGTGTAGACCGTTGTAATGAATTCAATGCACATTAAACATGCAAACTTGAATGAGGAACTCAGAAAAATAATGGCTGGGCAATTCTACAAATTAATGTAGAAATTGGCTTATCAGTAAACATTATCATAAACATTGGCCACACTTCGGTGATAGATTTATTAGCCCACTAATTGATCCCATGCTGATAGTGAAAAGTGTCCGAATATCTGAGTGAAGCACAAAACTGGTAGAGTGTGTATGCGATTTCAAATGTAATTTATACTATTAAGGTCAGATATGGGAAGATGGCTGCCAGTACCAGTGTACATATAAGAGTGCTTCCCCAGGAACATAAAAATGTCAAACTCTGTAAGTGTTTAGGATCAAGGTTAATATATTTGGGGCACTTCACAGGAAAATCTCTTCAAACTGTTGACATCAATTCTTGAATCATAAAGTTGAGAATAAAATATTGTTATATGTGCATTTTAAAATACTTTGATGTGAAAATGTGAAATAAATCACAATTTACTTATGAGAAAATAAATTAAATTTTGAGTACTTCTAAATCACAAAATTTCAGCGAAAGATTCCTCTCCTATGCTTGCCCCTTTAATCTTGTATTTGGGCTCAGAAATTATAACGGGTATGCAAAATTTTGCACTTCATCAAGATTTTTCAAATTTTAACAAACTAACAAATAAAAAAGGGAAATCATTTACAAGGGTCAGTTCTAATAAAATAAAGATTTTAAGCCTTTTTTGGTGAAATATCAAGATGAATATGAATATCAAAATAGGGGCCCAAGGTTATAAAACTGAGCATGGAAACCAGTCTCAAATCTCAAGCATCTGATTGGCTGAAATGGTGACCTGTCACCATTTCAGCCAATCAGTTGCTTGAGATTTGAGACTGGTTTCCATTATCAGTTTTATAATCTTCAGCCAGGTTTTAAAAAATATTTTGAGGGTCAAATAGATGACAATTTATTAGCCAAAATTGAACATTTGATTCCAAACTGTGGTTTAAAATTCCAAGAAAGGTTCATTTTCAATGAATCAACTTGTCCAGACTACACAGCTATTCCAAGCTTCTGTCACCATGAGACCAAACCAGGAGAGTGCTGTGCCAAACCAGTCTTCGCGTTCAAGACCCAGACTGGAAGTTTCTCTGGCTCTGGAACCATCAGCGGTCATGGTGTTGGTAAGTGTTTCATGCAGTTCTCTAAATGAACATCTGGTTCCAATATCACTAACAATCGGAACACATCTAGTTTAGCGGACCCTAACACGGAAGAGCATTGCTTGTGAGAATATTCATTGGTATCCTAGTTGTGTGTCAAACAAATTTCAATTATAATGAGTTTAAATAGTGGCTACTGCCCCCACATCCCTGCTTTTCTCGCTCAAACGCTGCTAGGCTTTTGTGTTTTGAATATCCGGGGTCCGCTAATCTAGATTCTACCCCTAACAATCTTATGTTTAACCCCTTTTCTCCAGACACACCTTTATTGTGTGGGCGAACAGTGTAGATCCAGATCAGCCAGCACATCCATTTGATCAGGATCTGCACTGTTGGCTTTTTGGTTTGTTAGGTTATTTTTAACCAAAATGTGACTATTGCAGATCCTTATCAGATGGCACAGATGTGCCGGCTGATCTGGATCTACACTGGTTACACATGCGTAAAAATGCATATATATGGAGGAAAGGGTCAAACTCACTTTTCAGCCTAACATATTTGATTAACCATGATAAAATGTGGCTTATTGACTTCACGATAAATGTAGACCCTGATCAAAGTTCTCACTTTTGAGAAAAACTGATCTCAATTGATTTCAAGAGGGAGAAAGAATGCTTCTCCGACTGAATGCTGAACAATGTAGACCCTAATCTGAGATGGATATGACTTTAATCACATTAACAACAAGTGTAGATCCAGATCAGCCTGCACATTTGTGCAGTCTAATTAGAATTTATACTGTTCCCTATTGGGCAGAAATAACCTTATGAATATAAAAGCCAGCAGTGTAAAGCCTGTTCAGATGAAGGGATTTGCAGGCTGATATAGACCAGTTGCCATTTCTGCCAATCAGATCCTTGAGATTTGAGACTTATCTCCAGACTTAGTTTTATGATCTTGGACACTGGTAGCCTATAGGGTATAAGCCTTATCCATGAAGTAAAGGAATAGTAAGGGGCTACTCAGTCTCATTTTCACTTTCAAGTGATTGCAAAATGTATTTTATTACAGCTGTGTCACCGACAACCCCACCAGCTTGTGTGGACGCCATCCCAGACTGCATCAGATATGGAAAGGCTGCCTGCATCAACATTAAGCCATGGGCTAGGACCAACTGCATCAAATACTGTGATCTTTGTGGTATGGTATTTTAATAATAATATTGAAATGCAAAGCGATAGAGTTCTCAATTGATAAAATCATAATTTTTCTTTGTGAAGTTGATGTAATTCTTTGAAATGACATTTTAAAGCTGAGCAGAGCCCAAGATCATAAAACTAAATCAGGAGACCAGGCTCAAATCTTAAGCATCTGATTGGCTAAAATGGCAACCAGTTTTTGAGACTGGTCTCCAATCTCAATTTTGTGTCGCTCTTTCAAAGAAATGGTGATACATGGCAGTCAGTCCGTCCGACGGTCCGTCTGTCTGTCACGAAAACTTAATGTGGCTATAACTTTGCCATTTCTTTATATTTCTTCATGAAACTTTCAAATTATATTGCTTATGACAAAACGCTCGTGATGATGCCAAATTCTTTAGGCCAATATCATATTTGATGTAGTTATGCCCCTTTTTGTACTTAGATTTTGACACGAAAATTTAACGTTGTCTATAGCTTTGCCATTTCTCAATATTTCTTCATGAAACTTTCAAACTATATTGCTTATGACAACACGCTCATGATGATGCCGAATTCTTTAGGTCAAGGTCACATTTGACGGATTATAACCCCTTTTTGTACTTAGATTTTTACACTTAAACTTACCGTTGGCTATAACTTTGCCATTTCTCAATATTTCTTCATGAAACTTTCAAATTATATTGCTGATAACAAGACCCTCATGATGATGCCAAATTCTTTAGGTCAAGGTCACATTTGATGGAGTTAGGCCCCTTTTTGAACTTGGATTTTAACACAAAAACTTAATGTTGGCAATATCTGCCATTTCGCAATATCTCTTAATGAAACTTTCAAATTATATTTCTTATGACAACGCGCTCATGATAATGCTGAATTCTTTAGGTTAAGGTTGCATTTGATGAAGTTATGTCCTGTTTTGTACTTAGATTTTTACACAAACACCTAACATTGGCTATAACTTTGATTTCTCAATATTTCTTCATGAAACTTTCCAAAAGTAAATATGAAGGAATGGCGAAATTGACAACACACTCGTGATGATGATAAGTTGTTTTGGTCAAGATGGAGTTATGCCCCTTTTTGTACTTGCATTTTTTTCCGACATTGTACCCGAGGGCGACACAAGTGTTCAACTGAACACTCATCTAGTATGATCTTGGGCCCAGATGACATTGCTTGTTATGCCTTTGCTGGAGTAAAGATATGATGCAGTTAAAATTGGTGACAAAGTTAAATGCTAGATAGTAAAATATTAAAACTTGACTCCACTTAACATGTGTGACCATTGTAGATCCAGTTTCTCATGGCATATCCTTGCCAGCTGATCTGGATCTACACTGGTTGCTTCTTGGTCAGATATTACTTAATCTAAAGGGAACATTTTAGATCCTGATCACACAGCATGGATTTGCCATCTGATCAGGATCTACACTTTAAATCTTTGCATTACAGCCATGTATTGTGGAGTAAAGTTTTTAATAATTAGAGTGCGTAGACATGTGTTTCCTTAACCCTTTCCTTGATATATACGCATTTTAAGCGTGTGCGACCAGTATAGATCCAGATCAACCGGATCCACATCCGCATTTTGGTCAGAAATAACCTAATGAATCAAAAAGCATGCCCCTTTACGCACTAAAACTATTGTGTTGAGACCATCATGTCCTTGGTATACTGAGCAACTCCATGACTTGAAACATCAGAAACGCAAGTTGGAGCGCAGGTGGCGTGAGAATAAACTCAAGGTTGACCACGAAATGTATCGAAACAAGTGTGCAGATGTAAATGAAGCGCTAAAACAAGCACGTGTTGAGTATTACACAAGCAAAATTGAAGCATATGGACCTGATCATAAGAGTTTATCTAAGATTACCAAAAATCTTCTAGGTGATACGAATGAGGTTACCTTACCATCATACTCGTCCCCAAAGCAACTCGCAAATCAGTTCAGTGACTTTTTCATCGGAAAGATTGAAACAATAAGAAACAACATTTCATCACAAATACAAACTGATTCTGATCTTGACTATAGAAACTGACTATATCGGTGTCAATTTTATGGAATTTACTCAGACCTGTGAAGACAAAGTAAAATCTATAATTAAAAAATCAGCAAACAAATCATGTGATCTTGATCCGATTCCTACATGGTTATTAAAAGACTGTCTGGATGAACTTGCACCTGTAATAACAAAAATTATAAATGAGTCGTTAGATGCTGCTTATGTGCCTAGGGCTTTCAAAAATTCACGAATAAGCCCACTTCTGAAAAAAGCAAATCTGGATGCTAATGAATTAAAAAACTATCGACCGGTGTCAAATCTACCGTTTATATCAAAGATCTTAGAAAAAGTCGTAGATGTTCGAATTGAAAATCATCTGAAAAACAATGATCTTCATAAAGTCAATCAGTCTGCCTATAGAAAGTTTCATTCTACTGAAACTGCCCTATTAAAAGTTCAAAATGACATTCTTCAATCCCTTGATAAGAACAATGTGACAATTCTTGTAATGCTTGATCTCTCTGCAGCATTCGATACTATTGACCATGAGACCTTGATTCATCGCCTTGAACGTCACTTTGGTATCTCCGGAAAACCTCTTGCGTGGATGAGATCATACCTCACAGACCGGTATCAGACAGTCTGTATAGATGGTGAGCTATCACAGCCAGTGCTTATGAAGTACAGTGTGCCCCAAGGTTCAGTACTGGGACCTAAAAATTATACTATGTACACAAAGCCCGTTGGAGCCATTTGCAGAAAGCATGGACTTAACAACCACTTCTATGCAGACGATTCACAGTTATACTTATCGTTCAAGCCTGTTGATAAAATTTCAACCGAATTGACCATTCATCGTGTTGAAAACTGTTTGAAAGATATAGTTGGCTGGATGAAAAACAGCATGTTGAAACTCAATGCCAACAAAACATAATTGATCATCTTCTCATCTGAAAGCAACGCCCAATCAGTTTCCAATATCTTTGTGTCAGTAGACAGTTCCGAAATTAAACAATCTTCTAGTGTCAGGAACCTCGGTGCCTTCCTGGACTCTAACATGAAGATGGAAAAACATGTGAACAGTGTATGTAGAAATACATATGCACAGCTACGGCAGATAGGTCACATCAGACAATACCTAACCACAAACGCAACTAAATATCTTATAAATTCTCTCGTAACATCACTCTTAGATTATTGTAATGCTTTGTTGTATGGAATACCCAAACTCTCAATAAATAAATTACAGAATGTGCAAAATACCGCAGCTCGAATCATTTCCAGAATATCTAAATATGACCACATTACGCCTGTCTTACGTCATCTTCACTGGCTTCCAGTGCAGCTTAGAATAAAGTACAAAATTCTAATACTTACCTATAAGGCACTCTTCAATCAGACACCAAAGTATGTAGTGGACATGTTAGAAATCTACACGCCATCCAGAAACCTGAGATCAAACAACAGCTCTTTAACACTTGTAGTTTAAAATGGCCGGACAGTGCGATTTGGCGACAGGAGCTTTCAGGTAGCGGCTGCAAGGTTGTGGGATGAGCTTCCCTTTGGCATAAGGGATTGTGAAACATTGTCAAGTTTTAAAAAGGCTCTGAAAACCCATTATTTAATTGAAGTGTATGAGAAATGACATTTAGTAAAGTGATAGGGTAAAACTGAATATGCAGTAATTTTTACGCATGTACGACTGATCCTGTTTTATTGTTTTTACTTTCATTTTAGCCAAGGTGGTCTTATAGCAGTATGTTTTAGTATTTCTTTACTTGATTGTCATCCTGATAATTTCATAGCTTGTTTTATACGTGTGTCTTAATTCAATTGTAGTGCTGGTCCATATCTATGACATTTAGCTTGTGAAGCGCTTTTGAACGTATATTATTATATGAAAAGAGCGCTATATAAATGTGGTATATTATTATTATTATTAAAAAGCAAACAGTTTAGATCCTGATCAGACAGCACGGATGTGCCGGATGATCTGGATCTAAACTGTTCGCCCTAGCAATAAAGGTGTATCTATACAGGAAAGGGTAAATAAAGCTCAATAGTTTTGCTTCAGAATTTTTTCCTTTCTTTTTAAAAGTTAGGTCAAACGAAGATAGGAAAAAGAAAATGTTTGAAAAGAAAGAAGGAACATGATTTGAAATTAAAATTGTCATGATGGGAACTGAATTTAGTTCAGTATTACTACATTTCACTAGGTTTAATTGTTTACCTATTTCGGTAAATTTTGAACCATTGTTTGAAATAAAACTTATCAGATTGTAACACTGAATGATTGTCTTGAGCAATCCCTAGAATACAATGATTTGTGGCTATGTGAGCTTATGTTTGTCCCACAGTGAAATTAAATGCTATTAATTGGATGTTTTTTATTGTTTCAGTGAACAATCAACCCAACCCAGAACCAACAGGTGAGATATTACATTATTTTAATGAAACTGAAACCTTTTAATGTATCCTATGCCCAAGATCATAAAACTATGAATGGAGACCAGTCTCAAATCTCAAGTATTTGATTGGCTAAAATGGAGACCAGTCTATAAGAAAGAATTCCATTGGACCTTTTGTGTTCTGTTAGAGAGTTTATATATTGTAGTCTATAAGGACAAATATGACTTTATAATAGTACATTCTTACTTAAGTTTAGGGCTGGGGCTCCTGTGTTTTAATGCTGTTAAGGATATAATTATATTGTCATGTTAGTGCAATAATGGTACCATTGAAATAAGGAGTTATACTGATTTTGCACTTGTGATGATATGTGTATAGAGAGTTATGACTATGGGGTTTTCATGAACAGACCAGCTTTATATTTCTAGGCGTAAAATTAATAAAAGTTCTAAGAAATTAAATAAAGATTAGTAAAAGCCATTTCTCTATCACTCCATGATTTTTCTTTGCATACAGGTTATTGTGAGTACAAAGGACACACTTACCACTGTGTGGAGATCTGGGAAGATGTTTGTGACTACAACTGCGTGTGCAAGGACGCTTCGATTGGATTCTACAGATATAGAGAAAAGTAAGTGTTTTAACAGAAGACAGGGGGGACCACTGTGTCAGGTTCTTTAACCCATTAATCTTCTGATTATCACCCTTTATTCCACACATAAATTGTGTGTGTGTGAAGATGCTTCTATTGAATTTTACAGATGTAAAAAAAGTGTTTAGCTGAAGTCATAGGGGACAACTGTGTCAGGTTCTGTAGACATTTAAGTCATTAACCTTTCAATTTTAACCTTTTTTTATTTATTAAATTTCATCTTTAGTTACCAAGTAATTGTCCTTAGTTTATTTGGTATAGACAATTATTGTACAATGACTGTACGAAAATGTCCTTTACTCTGTATATACGCCTTTTATCAGCTGATTGACCAGTTTAGATCCAGATCAGCTGCCACAGCCATTTTATCTGATCTGGATCTTAACTGGTCAATCAAGTGATAAAAGGCGTATATACAGAGTAAAGAACATTTTCGCCTCTTGGTCAGATATACGAAACTATTAACCCTTTCCTTGATATAGACGCATTTTTACACATGTGCAACCATTGTAGATTCAGATCAGCCAGCACATCCGTGCCGTCTGATCAGGATCTGCACTGGTTGCATTTTGGTCTGAAATAACCTAATGAATAAAAAAAGCGAACAGTTTAGATCCTGACCAGGTGGCACTGATGTACCGTCTGATCTAGATCTAAACTGTTCGCCCTAGCAATAAAGGTGTATCTATACAGGAAAGGGTTAAAAAGCAACAGTAGATCCTGATTAGAAGGTATGCATGTACCGACTATCAGGGTCACATTCACAATAACACCTGTATCTATGGAGTAAAAGACTAAGAAAGCAAGCAATACTCTATTATTAAATTATCAATTTTTTTTGTTTCAAATGATATGGTGATTTCATTATGATTTTTCTCTAATAATTTGATAATTATTAGAAATACAGACTACTTAATTTTTAGAGATCAGTTCTCAATATCATAAAACTGAGATTGGAGACCGGTCTCATATCTCAAGCATCTGATTGGCTGAATTTGATACTGATTCCAGATAAAGTTTTATGAACTTGGGCTCTATTTTAAAGAATGACCTCAACATCCCAAACATATTTGGCATGACTCACAGCTAAGAATAAGCTAAAATTATTCTGTTGCTCTTGAAAATACATGTATATCTTTGCCTTATATACTCATTTGAGCTATTTCAAATATTAAATTGCACTATAATCAGGCTGAAAAACAAAATAATTTGTAAAATTGCTGGATATCTTCTTAGTCAATTTCAAGTTCTGACATTTGAATCTTATTTTTAGATGCCCACAATACCCCCACTTCCAGCACCTTGCCATCTGGAAACAGACCCTAACAATCCATGCTCAAGTAACATCCATCAATGGTCAAGGGGTAGTCACCACCCAAACGCCAACATTCACCCAAGGGCCAGTCATACCTGTCACACAGAAACAGAGTAAGTACTAAGCACCTAAAGACACAAGACTTGTTCTGTAAAATATTACTGTGGTATCATTACATATCACATGGAATTCAATTTCATGAATTTCACACTAGGGTGAATATGCAAATTTAAACCCCAGAAAACTACGACTGCACAAATTGATAGCCTTGTGAATATATCATTTGCGGCTTTGCTTTTGTTAAAAAAATTGTAAATGATACCACAGATGTATATTTATAATTATGTATAGATGTTATTATTCATAGTAGAAGTATTGTTTCTTATGGAGGGAAAAAGGTTTCTGAAATTCCTATTCTTTCTGTTCAATTCTATACAGTAGAAACAATAAAATACCTTGAATCAAGTTTTAATTCCCTAGAAAAGATATCAACCATTTCATAATATGCTCATCAGAGGCGAGGGAGGCATTAAATTGGGAATAATATTTTTCACAAGATGTTTATGTGGTGCTCCGAATAGTATCATTTAAGACACGTAGGGATCCTATTATCCAGTTCCAGTAGAATTGTCTGTTAGTCTCCCAACTTTAATTTTAAACTTAATATAACTTTGAAAGTACTTGTCCTATTTATTTAATACTTGGAAATTATCATGCATGAACAAGCTATCGGTGAAAACAAGAATGATAACTCCTGTTTACTATTTTTTAAGTTATGCCACTTTTGAATGCAGCTTTAGGCTGCACATGTGTTCCATGGAACACCCAAATCCTATATTTTGGTTTGTTCACACAATTATGTTGTGGTTGATTAGGTATGTGTGTGTACAAGAACCAGCAGTACAACCAGGGACAGCAGTGGTACGATGGCTGCAACTAAAGATGTGTCTGTAACGATGCTACCAGTGGATTATACAGATGTACAAGAAGGTACAGTTCAACAACAGTAAAACCTTCCTGTTAAGACCACCTTCAGGATAGTAGGTGGGAAAAAGTGCAAAACTAAAAGGCTAACAAGTGGACATGGGTATTGGTAGTCGTCTTAATATCAGGGTGATTTTAATGAGGTGTTTTACTGGATTTCGCTCTATGTTGTAAAATTAAGATTTTTAACCAGGTTTTCTTTTGAAAAAAAATGATTTTTAGATTTGGGGTATATCATTAGGAGAGTCAACATTTGGTTGTTTTTTGTAAAGTCCACTTTTTCTCAGTAACCATTCAAGATTGAGCTTTGAAACTGAACATAGTTGTCTGAAATCCCAATAGCAATTATGAGATTAATTTTCATAACCCTTAATTTTGTCAAATGTATCCCCCTTTTTCACTTAAAAGAAAACCTGATTGATCACATTGTGGCATCTTCTTGTTGTTACTGTTTCTCTTTGTATTTAAGCACACCACTGGTCAGTGAATACCAGGGCCCAAGATCATAAAACTAAATCAGGAGACCAGTCTCAAATTTCAAGCATCCAATTGGTTGAAATAGTCGCCATTTCAGCCAATCAGGTGCTTGCGATTTATGACAGGTCTCCAATCTCATTTTTATGATATTGGGCCAAGCACATTGCAAAGGAAACTTGCTGATAAATCCTAGACAAATGTAAAACAAATTTATAGATTTAGATTGCAGAAACTTTAAATGATATTTCATATATAAAATCAGTATTAATTGTAAGCTGCATACAGATGTTTCTTTTTTTTAAAGCTGATAGTTAATACCAAAAAATAGTCTTTTTTTAATTTCTTTTTTTTCTAGTACATTTTTCTATTTTTTTTAAAGTATTTTTTTACATTTTTCTATTTTTTAAGCTGGTAGTTAAACTACACCACCATTGTTTCCTAATATTTATACTTCTTATTTACATCAAAAAGTTGTCTTCTTATCACTTTAAAAAAAGCTAAGCAGTTAATGCCAAAATTAGACCTACAAACGTTGCTGTTACAAAAATATTTTCCTAAAATATTTTATTAATATTGAAACTTACAACAAAAATGTGTGTGCAAAGCATTTTTAGATTGTTAAATTTCTCCTGAACTTATGTAGCACGTAAACTTGTTGTTTTTGTTTTTTGCCGTTTTAAGTAAAGTTTTCACTTTAATTTTTGAAAATCTCTTACTAAGTAAAGAGCAATTTGAGAACCTAAATAAATTACTGATCTAACAGTTAAATTTTCAAAAATGACTAAACAAGAATTCGCCATCTTGACTAACATTTTCGATCTCCAACAATAAAAATCTACAATCCAAAAAATAACCCCTTCCCCAGTAATATATTTAAAAGAAAAGCCTACATTTTTGAATTTTAATACCAGTTCCGTGTATCATGATTGGATAAAGATTTTATTAGCAAATGGAACTAACCTGTAAGCCTCCATTGTGACTTCTGTGTCATTCTGGTTTACTGGAGTGACGTAAGGTAGATTCTTCTGCGCTGTGTCGTATAGTAGATTTCCTCCTCGTTATGCCGCGACGACCACTAGAAGTAAGATCCTGGCACTGGTCGCCACAAAGAAGACGTTGTAACGTAGTGGTTAATTCTTACAAAGGTCTTAGGGTGTAATAAGACGAACACTTGGTCACTTTCCAAAATTACTTTATATGTAGATCAGTTTTTAACAGTTTATCTATTACTTGTAAAACATAAACAGTTCGTTCTCATAAGTATAAATATTCCTAGTAAATTTCTAAGTGTCATTTCCTAAACGCCTTACGTGGCCCATTCCGGCCGTCCGGCCGTTCACTTCTTCCAAAAATACAGAACAATATCTGTTTTCTATACCTTTAACTAGACTGTTCGTGAGGACGTATTACTTGTTCGAGATGACAGATTGACATATGAACGTCTTCTATATCCATAAAACTACATTAACAGTTATATAATGTCCTGCCTAATCATAACAAGAACGATTCGAATGTAATTAATACATACAGATGAAGACATGAAATTACCTGTGGCTAAATATTTTGACCGAGATGGTAATTAGTAAACAAACTTTTTGATGTTATCTAGAAAAGGATATTAGTAACTAAACAAGGCCCGTAATATATTTAAAAATATAAATGTTTAACACCTAATATGTTGGTAAATTATTAGCATATTTTCCTTATTACATTACAATGGTTAATAATATTTTAATCTTGTGTTGATGCAGTCTGTATAACTGAATTGACATTTTTGCATCCTGGGCAGAATTAACTTAATAAATCTAAAAGTGACCAGCATATTTCCTAAGGAAGACCATCTTATAATTGATTAAGGCTTGATAGTCGGACATGTCGATTCTTATTCTGTGTCAAAGAAGACTGTAAACTCCGGCTTGAATGTCTTGATAATGTGGCTAACAAATACTTGTTTTGAAATTATGTTGAATGTGGTCTCGACTTGTATTAACTATTAGTACTAAATACTACGAATGTTAGAAAATAGCCTTTTCTTTTTCAGGTGTGTAAGGTCAGAATTTCAGACTGTTGATTCACAACAATGTTAGAAGGGGGTTTAAAAATTGAGTCTAACACCAGGGCTGATCGTAAAGGAGAAGGCAGTTATAGTTGTGAATGACCCGAGTTAAAATATCTGTGCAAAGTTCCACTTAACTGCATTTAAGATTATCTGTTGGTACAGTTTACTTTTGAAATTATTGAGTTACTCTGAACTATCAAATAGAAAACAGTGTGTTAAAATTGGCAGTGTCTGTAGTAATTTCCGAAGTATTATTAAAGGGGTACCACAGGGGTCTATATTAGGACCAGTTTTATTCAACATATTTATAAATGATATATTTTACTTTGTTGATAAAGGTCAGTTGTATAACTATGCTGATGATAACACCCTCTCTTATGCTAGCCATTGTAAAGATGATCTGGTAAAAACTCTAGAGTCTGAAAGCCTTAAGCTCACTGAATGGTTCTCCAACAGCCATATGAAAGCAAACCCTGAAAAATTTCAGGCTATTGCTCTTGGCAAGAAGACTCACAGAGAGAATATACATTTTAACTTGGACACTATAACTATTTCCTGTGATGAAGAAGTTAAACTTCTTGGTGTAAACTTAGATTTTATGTTAAATTTTAATTCACATGTGTCTTATATATGCAGGAAAGCATCTAAGCAACTGAATGTATTAAAAAGAATAGGTAGACATCTTAACAGATTAGGCAGACTTACTATTTATCATTCATTTATCCTGTCAAATTTTAATTACTGTCCTTTAACCTGGCATTTTACCAATGATTCAAACACTAGAAAAATGGAAAAGATTCAAGAAAGAGCTCTAAGATTTATTTACGAAGATTATAGTAGTAATTATGAACAACTGTTAATAAAATCTGGTTTGGTGTCACTAAAAATTAGAAGAATTAGATATATTGCTTTAGAAACCTACAAAATACTTAATCATCTGAACCCATCATACTTACATGACCTTGTCAAATATAAAAATAACCATTACAATTTTAGATACACAAACACTGTAGAAATTCCACAACCCAGAACTGAAAATTATGGTAAGAAGTCATTCAGATATGCTGCTGCCAAACTATGGAATTCTTTGCCGGAAAATTTTAGAACAGCAACTTCTTTTAACCAATTTAGAACTTTAGTTAACAATTGGCATGAAGATAAATGTATATGCGCATCTTGTAGTATCACCTAAATCTGACCAATAATTGGCAGCAGGATATTATATATATATATATGTGAAACTTGCTTTTCGAATTGCTTTTCAATGTTTTATGTGTGTACCAAACTTAGTCTATTTAATTATGTCTGTACAATATTATAATGTGCTTAGTATGTGATAACAACTATGTTCTGTCTGCATGCCTCTGGTCTACATGTGTATTAGATGCTTGCCTATGTAAGTTGATAGTATGAGTCTTTGTGTCTTAGCTGAATTTAGTTAAATGTTTGACTGTGTTTTTATTTTGCTAGCATGTGCTTTACCTGTGTCTTAGAACTATACTCCAGCGCTACTTGAGTCTATATTAATGTGCGTAACATGTACTTAGATTATATGTCTTAAGCTGTATACTTGCAATCTTTTTTAGCCAATACAATAAATTTTATAATAAGCTTTAGCTAGCATATCATACTGTTATGTATATGCATTTATATTAACTACATTACAGATTGTAATAACTTTAATGATCTGAAGTTTATGTATTTAACTTTTAATAATTTATTTTATATGTGCTGCATGATCATCATATATGTGCTTTGCTTGATTAATTAGTCGGTGTTAAAAGCTCTTTAGAGCTAATGTTAATTGTTGATTATCCGACTCTATGTAAATAAAATTTACTTGACTTGACAGGGGCTAGGCGGTATGGGCAGTAATATGCATTTCCATTACTGCCTATGAACATGCTCAATCAAACCGAACCTGCATAATTGTGTTGTTTTCAATGTTACTTTTTCAGCTATGTTATGCAGTGTCATCTTTAGTTTAAAATGTCTGTAGGAATCCTTATAAATTGCCTGACATATGCACTGTTTGATCATAATTCCCAGATTTTAATACTACCAGGTCATCTTAAATGTTTCTATGCTCATTTTATCTGATATGTTCTTAAACAAATTCTAGACAATCTCATAAAGTTTAATTTGTGGAAAAAAGTATGCTCTTGAATACAGATCAAAAACAAAATGATGTACAAAAATACTTCGTTAAATTCAACAAATTACATTGGAACCGTATTGTGTTTGTTTGTCAGGAGGTTTATAAATACATGAAATAAATCTACTGCATTTGGGTAAGTCAGTAATTACATTCAGAAGAGTCTTTTAAACTGCAATATATTTCAGTTATCTTGGTCACATTTGATATGTTCTTTTACATCTTCCAAAGAATTCAACTAGATTGACTTGGCAGACATCATGACACATGGGCGTAACTTAAGAAGATGGGTTGTTGAATTGCACCATCAGGGAAGGTAAATGTATATTAAAGTAAATTGTTTATTGAAGTTTCACCCCTTTCATTAAAATGCCAGCCTCTCAGGCTTATAACCTTTTCTTCCTAAATCCTATCCTACTGGCATTCTGAATCCATTTTTTAACTAGCTGACGGCTCACTTACTTGCTGGCTGTACATTTACTAGCTTTCTGCTCACTAACTAGTGTTATGTCATTGTCTTGACGGTTTATCCATGGTAAGGGTTCGAGGCCCAATATGAATAACGCTTTGATAGATTACTACAGTTTAATCTACATGATATAAGTGCTACGAGAGTATTTAATACAATGCATCTAAAACAATGAGGCATGCTTATTATATAGCGCAGTGACAGCAACTCTTGTACTAAGAGTGTTCCTGAAGCTGCATTGTTATGTCCCTTGGTATGATACACAACACCCCCTTTACAAAGTTTAAAAGAACTTTTTAAACTTAACTTTACGAACCTCCATACATCAGCATTAATGTGAATGTTACCAGTTATAAATGTTAAATACATAAAACTTTATAGGTGATAACACATATCTCCTCTCTCTGTTATTTGATGTTATTCTATCTACAATCATCAATTATAAGTCAAGTTTATCTGGAGGTTTTGATAACCTTCCACTCCGTGTCGTATAACAAGTGTTTTGGGTAGACATATTTGTATCAGCAACGCTCTTCACTGGTGCTGTAAAGTCAGTACAATTTTCGTTTTGAAAATTTTCTTGGTCTGGGAAATCAATATCTTTATCAAAATCAACTCTTTTGTTTAATTTGACTAAATGTCTTTGATTTCGTTCTATTGTAGATCTAGGTGTATCTACAACAAATGACCTTGGGCGCGAAGCCTCTTGGATAACTTTGCCTTCTATGTTAGCATCTTCAATATAAACGCTATCCCCCTGTTTTAACAGAGGCAGGGAACGGGTATTCTTAGCCCTGTCATAATTTCGCTTCGAAGACAACCGATTTTGAGTTTCAGTTTGGTGCAACTTTTTGCTGTCGCAAGGCTTCGGCATTAAGTTTTCCGGCATTGTAGGCAATTTTGTCTGGATTTTTCTCCCAAAGAGAAGTTCTGCAGGAGAATAACCATTTGCTAACGGAGTAGCGCGATAATTTAGCAGCGCAACATACGGGTCTGTACATTTGCCTAGTAAACGTTTAACTGTTTGTACCCCCCTTTCAGCCTCTGAATTGCCTAATGGATATCTGGGACTGCTTGTCCTGTGTTCAATACCGAATTCATCGGTAAACTGCTTGAAAGCACTAGACGCGTATTGCGGGCCATTATCACTAACAATGACATCACAGATACCATGCCTTGCTAATATCGATTTGAAATGTATGATAACATCTTCCGAAGACGTTCCATTCAACTTCGCTATCTCAATGTACCTAGAATAGTAACAAATTACTAAAAGATAGGTATTGCCTTTCCAAAAAAATAAATCAGTACCCAACTTCTCCCACGGTCGGGAAGGAAAGTCAGTAGAAATCATTGGTTCTGCGTGATCGTTTCTCATCTTTGAGCATACATCGCACGATTTCACAAGAGTTTCAATGTCTTTGTTAATCCCTAACCACCAAACAGAGTCCTGTGCTCGTTGCTTGCATTTTACCATGCCTTGGTGGGCCTCGTGTATATGAGATAAAATATCTGTCCTTAACTCTGTAGGGATAAATAACCTATTATTTCTCATAAGAATCCCATTGTTCATTGTTATCTCACCCCTAAAAGGCCAGTATAGTTTTGAAACTTCACAGCCTTTACTTTTGACATTTGGCCACCCATGTTCGCAAAATTCCATTAACTTTTGACACACAATGTCTGTCTTTTGTTTGGACTTGATTTGCTGTAACCTTTTATCTGATGCCGGCAAATGTTTGATAACACAATCAACATATATTTCGGTCTCAGCACAATTTTGTTGCTCCTCAAATGTCAACTCATCACAAACAGAATTCCTGCTAAGTAGGTCAGGCATAAATAATTGTTTCCCAGGGACATGTGAAATTGTATAGGAAAAATACATGAGTCTTAGCCTAAACCTTTGTATCCTTAAAGGAAGATCACTTAGATCTTTTTGACCTAGTAACGGTACTAATGGCTTGTGGTCTGTGTTAATATGGAAGACTTTTCCAATCAACATATCACTATGTTTTTCACAGCCATAAGTAACGCCTAGTGCCTCTTTTTCTATGGTAGAGTACCTCTGTTCTGTCGGTGACAGTGACCTTGAAGCGTAAGAAACAGGTTTCAGGTCCCCATTTTCTTGTTTCTGGAGTACCACTACCCCAATGGCATAGCTAGATGCATCTGTCATAACTACAGTGTCCTTATTTGGATCATATAAAGCTAAAACAGGAGCATTTATTAGAACATGTTTGATCTTATCAAATGCTTCTTGTTGTTCAGAACCCCAGTGAAAGTGATTGTTAGTACTCAATAAATCTCTAATTGGTTTTGAGTACTCAGCTAACAGTGGTGTAAATTTGCCCATCTGTGTTATGGCACCCATGAAACTACGAACCCCATGAATATCTTTTGGAGCCCCTAGATTTTTTATGGCCTTGACCTTGTCAGGATCTGTGGATATTCCATCTCGCCCCACTATGTGACCTACAAATTTGACCTGGGCCTTCTTGAACTCGCATTTAGAAGGGTTAAGGGTTAAATTAGCTTGCTCTAATTTGTTTAGGACTGTTTTTAGTCTAGAGTCATGCTCATGCTCAGTCCGTCCGTAAATCAAGACATCGTCTGTCTGACATAGAACCCCCTCAATGCCTTCAAGTATCTGTGACATTCTTTTTTGGAAATATTCACTACTACTTGATAAACCAAACGGTAGTCGGTTAAATGCAAACCTTCCGTAAGGAGTTATGAAAGTGGTAAGCAATTTGCTCGCTTCAGCAAGCTGTACCTGCCAAAAGCTGCTCGTAGCATCTAACTTGCTAAAATACTTCGCGTTTGCCATTAGTCCTAGACTCTGGTCTATTATAGGTAAAGGGAAGTTTTCGCGGCGCACGCTTTTGTTTAACTGTGTCAAATCAACGCATATGCGGACTTCTCCATTGCTCTTGGGCACACAAACCATGCCTGCACACCAGTCTGTGGGCTGGTCTACCCTAAAAATGACATTGGACTTTTCCATTTTCTCAAGTTCAAGTTTGACTTTAGGAAGTAATGGAATCGGTACGCGACGCGGTACATTGAGTGAATATGGCTTTGCGCCATCATTCAAAGAAATGCAGTACTCTCCTCCCAACAGTCCTAATTCGTTAAATAGCGATGGATGATCACGTCTAACAGACTCTAGTGAAATGATTTCATCAACGGTATTTAAGCTGATTAATCTTAAACCGGTTATCGCTGGTCGACCTAACAGACACCTGTTAATCCCGCGTACTACAAATATTTTTTCGGCTGTCATATATGACTCATTTGACAACGTTTCGGTGAACGTGCCTAGAACATTTAATTGCTTGTTTCCCGGACCAAACAACTTTCTATTTGTTTTCCGCAATTTTGGTATGTTCAGGGACTTAAACACATTTTCTGAAATTACAGTTACATCTGCACCAGTGTCGATTTTGAAACTGATATAATTATGTCTCACCTTCAACTTTGTGTTCCATGAGCCATTCTCTCCTGTTTCTATTGCTCCCAGAAAATCACTCTGATCTGAAAGTTCATTTAGTGTTTTTGTTCTGCAGCATATAGCAAAGTGATCCATCTTTTCACATTTGTAACAGCTTTTCCCTTTCGCAGGGCACTTTCCCTGAATATGTTTACGGTTACACCTAGAACATTGTTTCTGTCCTTCAGACATGGGTTGTTGCTTTTTGTTGCTTGTATTCTGATGTTGCCCCCGTTGTCCACCCCAATGTTGTTCTGGTCGTGCTCCTCGGCTGACCTCATCCGCTGTCCCTTGCTCGGTGCTATGTTGATCTTTGACTTGAAGTTTAACAATTTCGCTCTGCCTAGCCATTTGAATAGCCTTTTCAAGTGTCAGCTCAGATTCCAGTTGCATCTTTTCTGACAAATTCAAGTCAAGAATTCCGATAACTATCCTGTCTCTAATTTGTTCAACTTTTGTGTCTCCCGGAAAAGCACAGTTTTCTGATAATTCGTACAGTGATCGAATGAACGACTCTACAGTTTCCCCTTGGTTTTGACGTCTCGAATGGAATTTGGCACGCTCGTGGATAACATTTTTCTTAGGATTAAAATACTTATCGAATTCTCCCAAGACAGTGTCATATTTCTTTTTGTCGTCATCTGATAAATTGAATGATTTCATCAAATTGTCAGCATTCTGACCCATTGTGTATATTAATGTGGCCACCTGAATGTCTCCATCGTCTTTATGTAGCTTGGATGCTGTTCTGTAGAATGAAAACCTTTGCTTCCACTCATCCCATTTGCTCGGGTTTGTAAAATCAAAATTTTCTGGAGGTGATAATTTTGCCATTTTTCTTCTTATGGTTTTATTTAATTCCAACGATTTTGATTTCACACTGTCTAGTAACAATTTCAAGACAAATAATCCATGTTTACAATTGAATGTAAGCCCATTACATTTGCAATGTAGTGCAAGTCCGACAATTGTCAGTTTTCAATTTAATGAAATTACAACGCTTCTGAATTACAATTTAATGTAAGTCCACATTTACAATTTAATGTAAGTCCATAAGTTCACTTCTGACACCATGTTATGTCATTGTCTTGACGGTTTATCCATGGTAAGGGTTCGAGGCCCAATATGAATAACGCTTTGATAGATTACTACAGTTTAATCTACATGATATAAGTGCTACGAGAGTATTTAATACAATGCATCTAAAACAATGAGGCATGCTTATTATATAGCGCAGTGACAGCAACTCTTGTACTAAGAGTGTTCCTGAAGCTGCATTGTTATGTCCCTTGGTATGATACACAACAACTAGCTCGCTGCTTACTAACTAACTGGCTGTTCACTAACTTGCTGGTGGCTCACTAACTTCCTGGCTGTACACGTACTAGCTTTCTGCTTACTAACTGGCTGTTCACTAACTACCTGGCTGCTTACTAACTGGCTGCTCACTAACTAGCTGGCTGCTCACTAACTAACTGGCTGTTCACTAACTAGCTGGCTGCTCACTAACTAACTGGTTGTTCACTAACTAACTGGCTGCTCACTTACTTGCTGGCTGTACACGTACTAGCTTTCTGCTCACTAAAGAACTGGTGGCTCACTAATTGGCTGGCTGTTAACTAACTAGCTAGCTGCTAACTAACTAACTTGCTGCTCACTAACTAGCTGGCTGCACACTAACTAACTTGCTGTTCACTAACTAGCTAGCTGCTCACTAACTAACTTGCTGCTCACTAACTAGCTGGCTGCTCACTAACTAACTTGCTGTTCACTAACTAGCTGGCTGCTCACTAACTAACTTGCTGTTCACTAACTAGTTGGCTGCTAACTAACTAACTGGCTGTGCACTAACAACCTGGCTGTTCACTAACTAATTGGATGTTCACTAACAAGCTGGCTGCTTACTAACTAACTGGCTGTTCACTAAGTAGTTGGTGGCTCACTAACGTTAACTAACAATCTGACTGCATACTTACTGGCAGTTAACTTATTAGCTGGCTGTTAACTAACTAGATGGCTGCTCACAATGTGGCTGCTCACTAACTTGTTGGCTGTACACTAACTTTCTTGCAGCTCACTAACTAGCTGATGTCTCACTAACTAGCTGGCATCTCACTTAGGGTTATGGACACGTTTGATACTGAAAGGTTCAGTATTAGTTAAATATATTAGACGTTCGATTTGTTGCAAGAAAGGCACTTTGTACATGTATTGCTATTAGTAAATTAACCCTTTACTTCATGATATTTACACTTCAACTTCATTGTCTACGATGAAGTCTTATTCACTTTATTCGCCTTCGGGCTTCACGTACTTTAAACAATCCAACTGTTTTCCATACCTAAATGAAAACCATCAAATATCAATTCAATCCTTAAGTATATGGCTTTTATCAGATCTCACGGATGACCAAAACAGTCTGCTCGCAATGCCTACTGATCTGGATCTACACTGTTTGGTTTTAAATTTATTAGATAAATTCTAACCAATGAGTGAACAGTGTAGATCCACAGATGTGACCGCTGATCTGGATCTACACTGACTGCCCATGTGATAAAATGTGTATTCATGTAGTAAAGGGTGAAGAAGTTGTTATTTTTACCAGAGAGTGGTATTGTATACCAGCAGAGATTCTTTAGAGAAGAAATCAACCATCAGTGTAACAAAACCGACTTTATCTACTTTGGGCAAGTGGATGCTTATAGGACATGTTCAAGACACAGGATAGTTGTTTTTTGTATAAGCTGACAATAGTCATTTTCTAAATGTTTTAATCTGTCTTTGCTTTGAGCACAGTAAAGGAATTTAATAGATACCTTCAACATTTCAGGTCTGAATAAGATGACTGTGGTACGGTGGTTGTATTTTTGAAGACTGACAAAAGGTCCCACTGACTATATGAAGGCAGAAGCTGTTAATATGAAATACCGAAAAACGCTGAACTAGTAAGAGGTTTTATTCACATGAGTGCAATGTTGTATTAAATTATTAATGCATCGATAATGCAGACAAGAAATCAAAGAAGCTTGTTTAAATACTTATTCTTGATAATTAAAGAAGTTTGTAAAACCTGTCACTTTGATTTGCTTAGATTTGTTGACGTTAGATCTCAACATATTTGGTAACCAGACAGATTGCCTCCCCTACCTCACTGGAGTTATGGCCCTTTAGTTGTCTAAACTTGGCCAAGTTTCCACTCTCTGACAAGCGTAATGTGTGGCAGTTTTTGCAGTCTTGGTCGGACTGTCTTGTACAATAGTGGTTGAGAGATTAGTTACAAACCTGCATCAAACTGAGTTATTGAAGGTTATGTTGACATCACACTAAAACAAACAGTGAAACTCCTCTATTTAGACCACCTCTTGTGTGTTCCTAATAGTGGGGTGGTCTTAATTCCGGGGTAGAAAATAGTGCAAAACTATTCAAAGGAACATTGATATAGATGTCTTGTTATCCAGGAGATCTTAACTTTAGGGTGGTCTTTATCAGAGGTTTTACTGTATCTTCATTTCAGACCAAGACTTAAGTCTGTAAATATTTGGATCATAACTGTAAACCTGGCCAACTGAATTTGCTGTAGCACTGAGTGATGTTAAATATAATTTCTGAATGTTTGCTAAGCCGTACTAGGTCAGACCTTTCCGCAACAACCACCCAAACGTGGGATAGATCAAAATTGTACTGTTTATTGGTGTGAATATTGAGTTGCGCTCACACGGGGCTAGGCGGCGTGGACAGAAATATGCATTTCCATAACTGCCTATGAACAGGCTAAATCAAACAGAGTCTGCAATTTTTTTTATATTTGTTTTATTAAGTGGCTTTCAAATTTCCCTTTTCATCTGTTTGTATATTCAATTTAATAAAATACACAAACCAGCAGAATTACGAGAAAATCATAGCTGCTCTAAACAAACCTTCTCATTAAATAAAACAAGCTTAGACCAGGGACCGAACCAGCACGATGCCTAGCCACATAAGTCTGAGCAAACTTCATCACTAGTAACGGACGGGTAAGTATTGCTGATATTGTGTAATATCAGCATGTCACATATTTGATCTACACTTGTATCATTGAGAACTAGTGAAATAAGATGGCATGTGTTACGTTTTCTCACATACTAGTGTACACTTTGTATTTCAGTCACCCGGACAACATCCTGCCAACAGGCACAGGATTACAAGTGTCACGTCAGTCCACACTTCTATATTTGAGCGACCTGGAGGGCCTGGGAACTTTTAAGTGTCAAGTCTTATGACCTTCTTCTTTGGTTCAAGATCAAGTCGATAGACAAACTGTTTTAAAAATTCACCAGACTGCAGACACATTAACCAAACTTTTCTTTGATTAATTTCTAAAATAAAGTTATTTGTAACCAAGAAGCAACCAGTGTTGATCCAGATCACACGGCATGGATGTGCCGGCTGATCTAGATCTACACTGCTCACAAAACAATACAGCCTGTATATATATCAAGTAAAGTGTTATTACTTTATTGTCTGTTGTCCCTTGACTTTACTGAATATGGTTTTTATCCCATGGGCGGCTAGTATAGATCCAGATCAGTCTGCACATCCATTCAGTCTGATCAGGATCTATACTGTTCACATTCGATTCATTAAGTTTGTTTTTCTGACCAAGAAGCAAAACTGTAAATCCATATCAGACGTGACTGATGTGCCAGCTGACACTAAGTATGTTAGTGTTTAGTAAGTCATGTTTTAGCAATTTAGAAAACCAGTCACTTAGCTAGGCTCCATTATCTTAAGGTTTCTTATTTGTTAAAACTTCACTTGATAAATACTAACTATGGCTTAATTTTAAGGACCAATTAATGTCTTCAGACCGCAACGGTTCCAGCTTTATATTAGAATCCTACTTCTGGCACTGGTATATCGAATACCTGCTGTATAGTTTGTTTAATCTTAAATAAATGGATAAAAATCCAAAAAGCTTTATGCCATTTATTTATATCTACTTTACCTATAGGTAAATATATTAATTTAAGTCAGACAAGGTATTTTGAAATCAAGTTTTGCATACATGTTAACTCATAATAATAAAATAAATACATATACTTCGATATGTTCAATCAATATATAAATGTATATCATATTTTAGAATTAACATATACTTGAGCACAAAAGAAACGCCTCATGTATATTATTTTAGCATTTTCCTAAATCGCTTAACATGACTGGATACTTGCTGTGTTAGGACATTCATTCCTTATAAGAACCAATGATAAAAACAGTTTTTTTTGTGTGTGTGTGCATTATACCATGAAATGTTTGTCTTCTGATTCATAAATACATTATTAAATTCACTGCTTACTAAGAGGTATGATTTCTGTTTATTCTTAAATGAGACGTTTCTTTTGTGCTCGAGTATATTAACATGTGTAATCAATCTATACACTTGTATAAGCAGTATTCCATATATAACATTTTAATCAATATATTATATAATTTTTTTTTACTATAAACATAAATGTTAATACAGTAAAATCTTACAAAAATGACTCTCTTTATATACATGTACTATGTGATTTGTTTTCACAAAGAGTACATTGTTAAATGTAATGGTAAATCAAGTTTGATTGCATATTTAAGAACACTGTTGTTGTTGTTTTCAGAGTCAGTGATGCAGAATCATTGCCACAGCAGTAACATGGTTGTGCAACCGAGTTAGAAAATATCACATAAAAGTTGTTACTGACTTTATGATAAATACTTGTAAACCAATGTTAAGATCTAACTAAATTTAAAGTATTTATAACTTTTTTAGCCATAATTGTGATTATGAAAACAAAACTGATGACTCACATGTAAAATATAACAGACTGCTTTGTGCAACAGTTGAGCAATTTAGCAGGAAATATTGAAATAGTGAATGTGAAAAGTTTTCTATTTGCTATTTAATTGTATAAAGCGAACGTGTATGTCACGTGACCGTCTAGTTATCAAGAACGTACTGTACAATATTTCTGTATACAATTTTACTCTGATATACTCTAAGGAATAAAAATACGAAGTTGTGAAATATTATGCATGTACATGAGAAATATATAAAACTATTCATTATTGTTGAAACTGAGTTATGTTGTTTAATTATTTGAAGATTAATTATTTCACGATATCTATTTATATATTGCTTTCTTATTTAATATTATGTTGTTCTGGCTGTATAGTTTTAGAAAATTCACAGATGAACTTACATTTTTTTTCAAATCAATTAAACTTTATTATTTAAATACTAACATTTTGAAAATCATTTTGTTCTAAACATATAAATCACATGTATATACATGTATATAAATAAGAAATGTGTAAAGTTCCTTCTCAGTAATTAGTTCATTACACACCACGTCGTTGTATGTGTTTTTAATGCTGTAAATTAATTTAAAATTAAAAGTGTTTATCAATTATGGTTTGCAATTTTTATTACACAGTCTTGTTTTTCAGAGTCAGTGATGCATAACCCAGCCCGTCGATACGTAAATCTGGTAATAGTGATAATGTCGGCGTTGTCTCGATTACGTTCACAATCCTCCTCCACTCCTTCGGGGATGGTCCCTCACAGTAGAATAACTCCACCGTGACCGGATGTTGCAGCTGGCCAACACTGAGCAACATTTCTCTCCACTCCTGGGATGTCATTGTAATCCACGAGAGTTTAACGGTGATACTCCGTGGTAGCTGGTCGACACTGATGAAAAGTCTCTGCCACGCTGCAGACGACATTGTTACGGATAGCTCCACGTGTTCTAGCTGCGTCATGGCGGGTGATACTAGCGGAATGACGTCACCCATATCGATGTTCCCAAGCTTGAGATGCTGTAGCTGAGTTAATGTAGGAATGGTTTGTATCATCTCCTGGCAGGATGACATGCTCTCTAACGTTAATGATGATAGGACCGGTGCTGCACGTAGATCTTGCCACAATGTGGCGCTGGCTCTGGCTGTCATCTTCTCTCCCCATGGTGAACAGAACACGAGCTGCTCCAGGCATGCTGGATTCACATGTAGCTCTCTACATGGTACGCCTACAAGATGCAGCATCTTCAGCTCGTTCAGACGAATGTAGGTCCAAGGTGACGTCACAATCACGGTAATGATCCGAGCATCGTATCCACACCAGCTTGAGCTGTGTCAGTGTTGTGGTCTGGCTGATATAAGCATAGAGACATTCAAGGTTACTGTGAGTCGTGTAAACTCCATGAAGATACAATGATTGTAAGCATGTAAGTCCTGTGATATCGGACAGCGCCGTTATACTGATATCGGACAGCGCCTGTATACTGATAGGAAACAGAGGACATATTACTAGTGATAGTGTCAGTCAGTTCAATGTACGGGCTGATTCAGTGAGGATGTCAGCCAGCCATACTGGTTTCTTGTTACAGTCTTTTACTATCAATTTCTCCAGGGAGGCGAACACACCAGGATCCAGCGACTGCATGAACTCTGTTTCCTGATCTGAATCTGAAAGTTGTAGCGATTTCACGTTACCTTTATTAAAGTTGATAATGATTTTCAAACTTGTTAAATCTTCTGTTAGGATGTAATCGTGAAGATGGATGGAACAACTATCCTTTCCATTTCTCACACATTCTTGCAAACACTGGACCTGCATGGACTGGTAAGATTCCATTGTTCTCATATCTTCATAATAAACCTTGTCATAATCACCTGTATACATGTATGTTCTATATCGACGCGTTACCTCGTCAAGGTCAACGATCTTCTGCAGCTCACCGGAAAACATGTATATACATCCGGATTAATACCACAAACAAAAACAAATACATTGGACATTTCTAATATGCCTAAATGAGATGAACAAACATTAAGAATGGTTGATTTTACAGATTCGTTTTGCCATTCAGACGTTATATAAATAGCAGAAAAGAATTCCTGCACAGACTTGTGCTGAAAGAAAACTTGATATTGAATTGCATGGAATATGCTGCTGTTTTTGGTTTGACACAACAGTCCAACTTTTAAACAGAACTCGATTTCTTGCTCGTTCATGTACTGGGTGACAATTCTTCTATCAAATATCAAAGATGATTCTCTTTTCTCGCTAAATAAAGTGTAAAAAGCCAATTTCCCAAGCTTCATTAATAGGATAAAATAACGTTTACATGTTTCGTTCTCGTTCATACAGTTCGGGACTGACGCATTATCGTTTGTCTGTACATGTATATCCGTTAAATCCTTCTTGTTCAGGCCACGTTCGAGTGTGAATTCAGTAATGTTACCGTAAATTTCATTTTTTGATTTACCAATGGGAAGACCGCCAAAGAACACACACATAAGCTGAAGCAAAATATACGGATTGTAAATAATATCCCCGATTTCCACCGACCAGACTGCTTTATCGAAATCTTCCTTGTTTAACCCTGCTTGGTTTAAGTTTCTTTCATTGAGTATTCGGACTGCATTCGTTTCCAGCTTATCTCGTGTACGCCAATCTAGCTCTGAAATTTCAATATGTCGAACAATATTTTGTTCGGACAGCCCTATGGTTCCCAGCTTCCAGGGTCTGGACGTGGTAAGCACCGTGCAACTGTCTGGATGGTTGTTGTGGGGTACTGCAGGTTTCCGTCTGCATTTATCCGGGTGGGCCCACTCGTCCAGCCCGTCTAAAACTATAAGGCACGTTTTCTCGTGTAACAGCCTTTGTAAGAACTCTTTCGTGTACAGTGTGTTTCTTGACAAATTGTCAGAAAACATGTGCATTATCAAATCATCGAGATTGCACAGCGGTTCACATTGAAAGTCCCTTAAATGAAGCAGAAACAGATAATCAAAGTATTTCATCGCGGCTAACTCCTCACCTATACAGTTCCCTGTCAGTGTTGTTGGAGGTAAGTGACTTTGGCACCAGGTCATGGTAAGCTTCTGTGATAATGAGGTCTTCCCGAAACCAGCGTCCGCCGTAATGTATATCTTTCTATATCGAACGTTCTTGTCGCTGAGAAATAGCTGACTGAAACTTGTTTTCTTCTTTTCTTGTGCTTTTCCGGGCGGATGGTCCCCATTTTGTGTATTCTTACCCAGATCAAAACTTAAAGGCTTGTCATAGGCCAACATAGGAGGTAGGACGTATAATTCCTCGATAGGAACTTTATGTTCATCAACCAGAGGCGCAGCTGGGATCATGGACTCGTTCTCCCGGTAATACGTCATAAGGTCTTCTTTAAGAACTGTAAAACAAAGTATTACTATCGTTTGTTTTCGCAGGGATGAAATTTCGCGAAGAAAGCGCAATGCCATTTTGTTATTGTTATTAACATTGTTATTATTTATACATTACAGTCACTTGTACAGATAAAAATGAAATTTTATACACATTTTTAAGTACTCAATATATTTAAGATTTGTATTAAAAGCACATAAATATCAGCAGTTTTATTGCAGATGAAAGTTGATTTCTCTTTCTAAATAGTTCACTTAAGTAAAAGTACGTAATATGAAAACATATCTAGTTTTCAAGCAATTCTTTACAACATATTATTCGTTCACAATAATGTGATATTGACGTCGCTCTGCTTTAAAAGTCATTTCTTCTATCGCCTGGTTGAATATTTTTTACAAATATAAATAAAATTATTCACGTTTGACATTGTTACGCTTTGTGACAGTCTATATGGAGTATGTAGCCAGTCTATGTAGAATTTGCAAGGTTTTTGGTTTTCCCGGGTTTTTTGACGTTTCGCATGTAGTTCTCGTGCAAATGTGTCTTATATTCTGATTTTTCGTTATTTTGAATCATTCGAGGCTAGTATTTGACAGCGAATACATTATGGTTGCTTATTAGGTTAAAATTATTAGATTGCTAATTTTTAAAGACAGTTAATGGACAGGCATAACATTAAAGTATGGAACCAACCGAACGGTCTTTTATGGCAATTATGAGACTTGAAAGGATACGGATTGATTGCGAACTGAATTTAACAAGAGGTAAAGCGATTTAGATACACGTTTATTATTCAGTTGATTTGTAATAATTATTATCTTAATTGTGAAAACGTTTTATTTTGGTTGAACGTTAACGGAAGTGTGGGATTAGGGAAAGCAAGTGCTGCAATTGAGGCCTGACTGTTATATTTTACGAGTTACACTTTATTAGTTGGAGAATGTAATTTAAAACAATAAAAGCTCACTGTCAAATTTATTAACAGCAGTCGGAATCAGCTTTATGGTTACTTGATAATTTGTAAAGAGTTGCGATGAAAAATTTAATTTTCAAGTGTTTTTACATGTATGTGATATTACAAGCAGATGGGTCTTTCAGAAACACGCATTGTGTATGATAGCTAGATGTACTGTTATAAGTACAGTTGCACGTGGAAAGCGTGTATAATTATACAATATAACTTGAGAAGACCTCTTTCTCTAATGTCAAACTGTTTGCATTTATATCATTGCAAATGTTATTTTGTTGAGTTCGATATTTTGAGTTCTTCGGAATGCTGTAATTTTTAGACACCGTTCTGGGCGATGAAATGCTGTAATTCTGAGGAAAGCTGGCACACCTGTACGTTTTGATGAACTAAAATCACAATATAAAATTAAAATCTTTTCGTTAGATAGCCAACAGAAAGATTCATCGCGTGGAAGACAACAGTAATACAAGGCCGAATGAATATATTCTTAATTCTATTTATTTGTATTTTGTGACCCTGCGGCGCAATCTCAAATCTACTCGGAGGGGTTAGTCAGAGGGAGAAAGAGTCGTATTCTATCTTTGAGGACAAATGTTGGACATGCCTTTGAAGGTCGCTTGTTTTCAACGTTTCCATCGTATAAAGCGAACACGACTGAACTCAAATGGAGCTGGTTATGATTAGAGCTGTCATTGATATGGATTGAAGCGTATCGACGATATCGATATATCGTGAAAAACATATCACCGATACTTCGATATATATCGATACATACAATGCATTACTATTAATACCATTTTTACAATTTCTGTTGTCATTAGTTGTAAATTTGTCATGTATTATATACATCCTGCAGTAAATTGGTATGTAGTTTGTAAGAATGATTTGTATCTATTAATCTATTATAAATAAAGATGCATCACAAGTTATTGTTTGTTTTGTTATCTTCTTCAAACGGGTGAGTTTTATGGTAAAACAAATGAAAATACTAAAGCAACGACTGACCTGCCATGACTTACAATAAGATGCTTCATATGACTAGTAAAAAGGTAAAAACTTGCATTGAAACAAATGCAACAGTGCAACATAAAAATGAATGAAAAATAAAAATAAACCTTGGTAAATGTACATTTTCATTTTGTACATTACCTTATCTGACTAGAATGTGTAATAATCACCAGAATTTGCCAGAAATAAAATAAATGGTCAACTGCAGTTTCGGCGTCCGCCATTTGTTTATAATCGTAATGGCATAGTCTACAACATTCACTTTCCAGTCCACGGAAATCGGCATTTGCCATTTCTGTTCACTCTAAATAAAAAAATATGGCATGAAAACTTTCTTTACAGTCCATTTGGAATTATTTTATTAATAATTAATACATTAATTTTGCTTTTAATTTGAACGGCTTGTGACTCTGCATATAGACTCTGCAGCGACGTACCTCCTGTAGACTACGGCTATTTAGTCGCTATTTCGTCAATGGCTTAGACTTATCCGTTTATATTTTGACAGCGCACCTGTTTCCGCTCACGATAGACGTTTCGTCTGGCAAATTTTGACACTTATTTTTTTACCTATGTAGACTGCGTTATCGATATTTCAAAATGCGAATCGATTATTCATCGGGAAAAAAATATCGTCGATACGCCGATGTTGTAGGAATCGATGACAGCTCTAGTTATGATAAGTATAAACCTATATGTCTAAAGTTAAATGTGGCTGAACGCATATCAGATAAACACTTTGTAAACACCAGCCTTCTGGTGACAAGATTTTGTTATTTTAATCCATTTTGCTGAAAATTCATTCGTGTTTTAATTTATATATGTTGTTGTTGATTTTTTTAATGAATATATTTAAAAAAAAAAAAAAGCCGTAATTTGAACTTTTCTAAAGATAGAAATGTGTTATAGTTCGGATTTTAGAGATTAAAAGGAAATCGTGTAATACGTGTAAACGAAATACAACTTGTAGCACACGATCGTGTGTACAGGGGATATGAATTTTTTGTTTCTGTTGGCATGTGATTCATTTTTCTATAAACTTATACAATAATATTATTTCAGCTTTAGATAAACGATCAATAACGTTGTGCTCTGTGCCTAGTGTGGCTGAGAAGCAACTTAAATCGTCCTGATAGACTGATGATGGCCGCATATTTGGTTAACAAGCGGAGGTTTGATGTTTATAAAGTATGTATTGAGCTATATCTCTATGTTTCTCTAAAATTGCTCCTTACTTGGTCTGTCGTTTTCTGTAAATTATAAACTTTTTCATTGTCGTTCGAGTACATAGGAAAGTGCGATGTATTTGCCCGTTTATTATTATAATAACGTCTTAAAATTAGCAATTTAAAGATAGCAGCATGCAGTTGTCATAGTGTAGGAATGTAATTGTTTCGCTAATTGCATGAACGGTTAAAGGAAAAACATTAATTTTATTGATTTTGTGATTGTAATAAATGTAGTCAGCGTGCCTCCTGGGCTTTAAGGGGTCGTGGCGGACCACTTTGTGATCGTGCCTCGGTAGCATTAAGTGGTCGTGGCTTGCAAGGACGGACCAGTGTTGTCAGTATGCCTCGGTGGCATTGAGTGGTCGTAGCTTGTAAGGACGGACCCCATGTGTGATCTTGCCTTGTTACCATTAAGGGGTCGTAGCTTGCAAGGACGGACCTGTGTTGTTAGTATGCCTCGGTGGCATTGAGTGGTCGTGGCTTGTAAGGACGGACCCCATGTCTGATCTTGCCTTGTTACCATTAAGGGGTCGTAGCTTACAAGGACGGACCTGTGTTGTCAGTATGCCTCGGTGGCATTGAGTGGTCGTGGCTTGTAAGGACGGACCCCATGTGTGATCGTGCCTTGTTACCATTAAGGGGTCGTAGCTTACAAGGACGGACCAGTGTTGTCAGTATGCCTCGGTGGCATTGAGTGGTCGTGGCTTGCGGGAACGGACCTCTTGTGTGATCGGGCCTCGTAAGCATTAAGGGGTCGTGGCTTGCAAGGACGGACCAGTGTTGTCAGTATGCCACGGTGGCATTATGAGGTCGTAGCTTGTAAGGACGGACCCCATGTGTGATCGTGCCTTGTTACAATTAAGGGGTCGTAGCTTACAAGGACGGACCTTTGTTGTCTGTATGCCTCGGTGGCATTGAGTGGTCGTGGCTTGCGGGGACGGACCCCTTGTGTGATCGTACTTCGTTAGCATTAAGGGGTCGTCGCTTGCAAGGACGGACCAGTATTTGTATTTTGCCTCGGTGGCATTAAGAGGTTGTGGTTGGAAGAAACAGACCAGTATTGTCTTTGTGCCTCGGTGGTATCGAGAGCTTGTGGTTGG
>JAZAYU010001009.1:52731-105676 GCA_038501625.1 Corbicula japonica
GCCCGCCCGCCAACCCGCCCGCCCGCCGCAGGTGTTCCCATAATACGTCCCGTTTTTCAAACGGGCGTATAAAAATATTAGCATCTTAATTTAATTTATACTGTTTAAAGGTTTCAGCATTTAGCCATTATATGATTGTTTCTATGAGAACTAAAGGGGCAAGTTTGAGTTTTGTAAACCTTAAAACCCTAGTGGCAAAGCAAAGTTTTTCAGTTGAAACAAACACCGTTACAATGATGTAAATCATCGGTTGTCTTTTCTGTTAGTTATTCGTGGTGTTGTGTGAAAGAACAAATTACAAACGAATACTCTAGTTTGCTTTCTACTTTTGATTGTCTGGTGAGGCCTGCCTTTTTCTAAATATATGTCTGGCTTTGCCTGATGTGTATACATGTATCTGTATCTGTATCTAAAGTACGTAGAAAGGGCCACTGCTGGCATATGTTCTACGGGGAGTGGAGTATGGGATTTAGTCCCGTTGAAGGGCTGTCTTGAAGCCCTCTACTGTCAGCGCGTGCACTATTTCTTCTTCCAGATGGTTCCAGTCCACAAGTGTTTTTACAAAAAAGGAATTTTTGAATTGTTCTGTGTGAGCAAACGGGAGTTTTTTGAAGTTCTATATGTATTTCACTGTTATTTTCAATATCTTTAATGCTGTATTCTATCTAAAACATTTCAACAAAAAGATACGCATTTCGATTACCTCTTCATCAATTGTACTTTTAAGCTAATAAATAACATTTTAATATTCACCAGAAATATTTCAGGTATTTCAAAAATGAAATCATGAACAAATAGAACAGAACCTGTTGTTCAAATAAATATTGATTATGTTTAACGATTTTGAACAACTGATATATGGTATGTTTTACGCAGCAAAGTTGGACAAATGAGTTTGATTGCTTAAAACCCGCTTTAAATTAAACATGGGGCATGTCTGACATGCCTAGTGATAATGCGTACTCGTCTTACTTCTTTCGTGCACGGAGATATGCGCCTGATAAACATGATTTTATACTTCCTGACGAGATTTTCTGAAAATCGGTATCAGTCAATATAAACTTCAATCAATATTGACCTTAGATCACCGCGAGATAAAATAAAGCTCTAAACCCCATGTCTCAAATTCCTACACGCATCTGTTTTGCTCATCTTACATTTAAACAAGGTACGTTGTTTTAATTCAGTCATTTCTAATTTTTTTTGTTAAATTTAGGACTAATTTGTATTAAGAAATAAATGCGGATGGCTTTTAATGAAATATTTGTTTAAAATAATTAAAATCAATATCTCGTATGGCGACAGCGCCTAGCCATATTACTCCTTACAAAAGAACAATATCGGTTTAATATAAAATATTCTTTTTAAGCTTTAAGGGAGATTGACAACATATACATAGAGGCTGTGTGACCTGGATGTGTCAATTCCTGAAATAAATAATTCACCTTTATATATTTCCAATTTAAAAATTTTCTAAACTATAGTAAAAAATATTGCTATTTGATATGAACTACATAACGCCTGTGCTTCTTATAGAAGTTGATTTCATGCAGGCAATAATTAAAACTATTTTCTAAATAGGATTTACTAACTGTTGATAAACGTTGGCGCGGTTAGTTCGATATTGACCAGTGGTCTGTGACTTTCAGAAAAGTCGACTGTGATATTCATAAATAGGATAAGTTCACATGTACATTAACAGTTTAATTTTACTACTATGAGTAATGATTGGCAAAAGTAAATTATCTGTGTAGATCAGTTTAGATATCTATAAAAACAAAAAAGCTTAATGCATAAAATCAGATTATGTGCGGCATTAAATATCTACAGCGTCTTTTTTTAAACATCACGACCATTTGTCGTGTATTGGCAGACTTTCAAGTCGTCTTTCGCAATCGCTGACTAGTTGTTATAAATAGAACCGAAACTATCATAAATTGTTCAACGGCAGTAATTTTATCATTTAGGTAGGCTAAATATATGGTATCTATTCGCTTTGTCTCAATATAGACATTCGCATACAAAATTTTTTGATGTCAAGGAGACTGCGCTGATGTACAAGTTTACGCATTGAGCCGTGAATTTACTTTTGCAATAGTAGATATTTGGAATATTAAAAAATAGAGGGCTATTAAAGCTCATGATGTTAAGACCTCTACACAAGGTTTCATGACTGTGAATTTCAGAACATAAGCTATAAGGGTTGTGTTTGTTATGTCATTGTCTTGACGGTTTATCCATGGTAAGGGTTCGAGGCCCAATATGAATAACGCTTTGATAGATTACTACAGTTTAATCTACATGATATAAGTGCTACGAGAGTATTTAATACAATGCATCTAAAACAATGAGGCATGCTTATTATATAGCGCAGTGACAGCAACTCTTGTACTAAGAGTGTTCCTGAAGCTGCATTGTTATGTCCCTTGGTATGATACACAACACCCCCTTTACAAAGTTTAAAAGAACTTTTTAAACTTAACTTTACGAACCTCCATACATCAGCATTAATGTGAAAGTTACCAGTTATAAATGTTAAATACATAAAACTTTATAGGTGATAACACATATCTCCTCTCTCTGTTATTTGATGTTATTCTATAAACAATCATCAATTATAAGTCAAGTTTATCTGGAGGTTTTGATAACCTTCCACTCCGTGTCGTATAACAAGTGTTTTGGGTAGACATATTTGTATCAGCAACGCTCTTCACTGGTGCTGTAAAGTCAGTACAATTTTCGTTTTGAAAATTTTCTTGGTCTGGGAAATCAATATCTTTATCAAAATCAACTCTTTTGTTTAATTTGACTAAATGTCTTTGATTTCGTTCTATTGTAGATCTAGGTGTATCTACAACAAATGACCTTGGGCGCGAAGCCTCTTGGATAACTTTGCCTTCTATGTTAGCATCTTTAATATAAACGCTATCCCCCTGTTTTAACAGAGGCAGTGAACGGGTATTCTTAGCCCTGTCATAATTTCGCTTCGAATACAACCGATTTTGAGTTTCAGTTTGGTGCAACTTTTTGCTGTCGCAAGGCTTCGGCATTAAGTTTTCCGGCATTGTAGGCAATTTTGTCTGGATTTTTCTCCCAAAGAGAAGTTCTGCAGGAGAATAACCATTTGCTAACGGAGTAGCGCGATAATTTAGCAGCGCAACATACGGGTCTGTACATTTGCCTAGTAAACGTTTAACTGTTTGTACCCCTCTTTCAGCCTCTGAATTGCCTAATGGATATCTGGGACTGCTTGTCCTGTGATCAATACCGAATTCATCGGTAAACTGCTTGAAAGCACTAGACGCGTATTGCGGGCCATTATCACTAACAATGACATCACAGATACCATGCCTTGCTAATATCGATTTGAAATGTATGATAACATCTTCCGAAGACGTTCCATTTAACTTCGCTATCTCAATGTACCTAGAATAGTAACAAATTACTAAAAGATAGGTATTGCCTTTCCAAAAAAATAAATCAGTACCCAACTTCTCCCACGGTCGGGAAGGAAAGTCAGTAGAAATCATTGGTTCTGCGTGATCGTTTCTCATCTTTGAGCATACATCGCACGATTTCACAAGAGTTTCAATGTCTTTGTTAATCCCTAACCACCAAACAGAGTCCTGTGCTCGTTGCTTGCATTTTACCATGCCTTGGTGGGCCTCGTGTATATGAGATAAAATATCTGTCCTTAACTCTGTAGGGATAAATAACCTATTATTTCTCATAAGAATCCCATTGTTCATTGTTATCTCACCCCTAAAAGGCCAGTATAGTTTTGAAACTTCACAGCCTTTACTTTTGACATTTGGCCACCCATGTTCGCAAAATTCCATTAACTTTTGACACACAATGTCTGTCTTTTGTTTGGACTTGATTTGCTGTAACCTTTTATCTGATGCCGGCAAATGTTTGATAACACAATCAACATATATTTCGGTCTCAGCACAATTTTGTTGCTCCTCAAATGTCAACTCATCACAAACAGAATTCCTGCTAAGTAGGTCAGGCATAAATAATTGTTTCCCAGGGACATGTGAAATTGTATATGAAAAATACATGAGTCTTAGCCTAAACCTTTGTATCCTTAAAGGAAGATCACTTAGATCTTTTTGACCTAGTAACGGTACTAATGGCTTGTGGTCTGTGTTAATATGGAAGACTTTTCCAATCAACATATCACTATGTTTTTCACAGCCATAAGTAACGCCTAGTGCCTCTTTTTCTATGGTAGAGTACCTCTGTTCTGTCGGTGACAGTGACCTTGAAGCGTAAGAAACAGGTTTCAGGTCCCCATTTTCTTGTTTCTGGAGTACCACTACCCCAATGGCATAGCTAGATGCATCTGTCATAACTACAGTGTCCTTATTTGGATCATATAAAGCTAAAACAGGAGCATTTATTAGAACATGTTTGATCTTATCAAATGCTTCTTGTTGTTCAGAACCCCAGTGAAAGTGATTCTTAGTACTCAATAAATCTCTAATTGGTTTTGAGTACTCAGCTAACAGTGGTGTAAATTTGCCCATCTGTGTTATGGCACCCATGAAACTACGAACCCCATGAATATCTTTTGGAGCCCCTAGATTTTTTATGGCCTTGACCTTGTCAGGATCTGTGGATATTCCATCTCGCCCCACTATGTGACCTACAAATTTGACCTGGGCCTTCTTGAACTCGCATTTAGAAGGGTTAAGGGTTAAATTAGCTTGCTCTAATTTGTTTAGGACTGTTTTTAGTCTAGAGTCATGCTCATGCTCAGTCCGTCCGTAAATCAAGACATCGTCTGTCTGACATAGAACCCCCTCAATGCCTTCAAGTATCTGTGACATTCTTTTTTGGAAATATTCACTACTACTTGATAAACCAAACGGTAGTCGGTTAAATGCAAACCTTCCGTAAGGAGTTATGAAAGTGGTAAGCAATTTGCTCGCTTCAGCAAGCTGTACCTGCCAAAAGCTGCTCGTAGCATCTAACTTGCTAAAATACTTCGCGTTTGCCATTTGTCCTAGACTCTGGTCTATTATAGGTAAAGGGAAGTTTTCGCGGCGCACGCTTTTGTTTAACTGTGTCAAATCAACGCATATGCGGACTTCTCCATTGCTCTTGGGCACACAAACCATGCCTGCACACCAGTCTGTGGGCTGGTCTACCCTAAAAATGACATTGGACTTTTCCATTTTCTCAAGTTCAAGTTTGACTTTAGGAAGTAATGGAATCGGTACGCGACGCGGTACATTGAGTGAATATGGCTTTGCGCCATCATTCAAAGAAATGCAGTACTCTCCTCCCAACAGTCCTAATTCGTTAAATAGCGATGGATGATCACGTCTAACAGACTCTAGTGAAATGATTTCATCAACGGTATTTAAGCTGATTAATCTTAAACCGGTTATCGCTGGTCGACCTAACAGACACCTGTTAATCCCGCGTACTACAAATATTTTTTCGGCTGTCATATATGACTCATTTGACAACGTTTCGGTGAACGTGCCTAGAACATTTAATTGCTTGTTTCCCGGACCAAACAACTTTCTATTTGTTTTCCGCAATTTTGGTATGTTCAGGGACTTAAACACATTTTCTGAAATTACTGTTACATCTGCACCAGTGTCGATTTTGAAACTGATATAATTATGTCTCACCTTCAACTTTGTGTTCCATGAGCCATTCTCTCCTGTTTCTATTGCTCCCAGAAAATCACTCTGATCTGAAAGTTCATTTAGTGTTTTTGTTCTGCAGCATATAGCAAAGTGATCCATCTTTTCACATTTGTAACAGCTTTTCCCTTTCGCAGGGCACTTTCCCTGAATATGTTTACGGTTACACCTAGAACATTGTTTCTGTCCTTCAGACATGGGTTGTTGCTTTTTGTTGCTTGTATTCTGATGTTGCCCCCGTTGTCCACCCCAATGTTGTTCTGGTCGTGCTCCTCGGCTGACCTCATCCGCTGTCCCTTGCTCGGTGCTATGTTGATCTTTGACTTGAAGTTTAACAATTTCGCTCTGCCTAGCCATTTGAATAGCCTTTTCAAGTGTCAGCTCAGATTCCAGTTGCATCTTTTCTGACAAATTCAAGTCAAGAATTCCGATAACTATCCTGTCTCTAATTTGTTCAACTTTTGTGTCTCCCGGAAAAGCACAGTTTTCTGATAATTCGTACAGTGATCGAATGAACGACTCTACAGTTTCCCCTTGGTTTTGACGTCTCGAATGGAATTTGGCACGCTCGTGGATAACATTTTTCTTAGGATTAAAATACTTATCGAATTCTCCCAAGACAGTGTCATATTTCTTTTTGTCGTCATCTGATAAATTGAATGATTTCATCAAATTGTCAGCATTCTGACCCATTGTGTATATTAATGTGGCCACCTGAATGTCTCCATCGTCTTTATGTAGCTTGGATGCTGTTCTGTAGAATGAAAACCTTTGCTTCCACTCATCCCATTTGCTCGGGTTTGTAAAATCAAAATTTTCTGGAGGTGATAATTTTGCCATTTTTCTTCTTATGGTTTTATTTAATTCCAACGATTTTGATTTCACACTGTCTAGTAACAATTTCAAGACAAATAATCCATGTTTACAATTGAATGTAAGCCCATTACATTTGCAATGTAGTGCAAGTCCGACAATTGTCAGTTTTCAATTTAATGAAATTACAACGCTTCTGAATTACAATTTAATGTAAGTCCACATTTACAATTTAATGTAAGTCCATAAGTTCACTTCTGACACCATGTTATGTCATTGTCTTGACGGTTTATCCATGGTAAGGGTTCGAGGCCCAATATGAATAACGCTTTGATAGATTACTACAGTTTAATCTACATGATATAAGTGCTACGAGAGTATTTAATACAATGCATCTAAAACAATGAGGCATGCTTATTATATAGCGCAGTGACAGCAACTCTTGTACTAAGAGTGTTCCTGAAGCTGCATTGTTATGTCCCTTGGTATGATACACAACAGTGTTCTAAACAAATAAGGTTTGTTTGTGCTGCTATTTAATATTTTTATTTCAATACATGCATGCAGACATCTAAGAAAATGCCAGTTTGCTTATTTCGAGTCAGTTATCACCAAACAGGTTGATATATTTTGATGTATAAAAATTAATCTTACGATGTCAGGATCGAAACTTATTTCGAGCAAATACATTAAGGATTTGAGGGAGGGAGAGTTGTGGGTATCATTATGCAATGAACCCCCACCATGAATATTTTTTGTTAGTTAAGTTTGAGAAATTAAAAAGTGAAAAATAAAAGAGACTGGGGGTACCTGTAACACGTCCCACTCACACACAATTTACACCCGTACGCAAGCTACCCACGCTACCACCCTGAATTTTTTCTGTTTTTTTTTAGCGGAGATGCGGGTGGTGAAGATAAAGGTGGTGGGGGCTACAACATACCCTTTATTCTTAATTTACTAAAAGTCCATTTTATGCAATTGAAGGTCAAGCTACTTGAAAATTGCTCTTAATTGCTTGTTTTGTTTTGTTTAAACAGGACACATCGTTAGTAGAAGAAAAAAAATCGGCAGCATTTTATTTTAATACGTCTTCCGCAAAGTACCCAATTTTATAAATACCTCCTTTCTAATTAAAGACTGTTCTAATTTTGATCCGCGGTGTAAGTTAACAATATTGGATTCATTATCATCAATAAAGATTTAAAAGAAATTTAATAATTTATTCCAAGAAAAAAGTTATTTACACCAACTTTTTTACCACAGGGAAGAAAAGAAACTAGCATACTTTGTAAACATATAGAATTGATGACCTAATAGAACTTTCTGTGAGTGTATGTTTAGAGATAGTCACTCATGCACTCTGTATTCTTAAACAAGAAATATCTTTAAAAAAGATAAACGGCGTTGATGAAAAAGATTAATATATACATGTATATAAGAAAGAAAGAAATACAGAGAGGCAATGCAGACACAGTTTAGTTATTTTATTTTATTTGTTATAGCTGTTGACGAACCCTCCCTGCCTTCTTAGTATGATTTAGAGATTAAGAGACCGAATCATGACAACTCATAAATTTATTGAAAGTGTCTTTAAAATAAATGTTGAAGCTGTTGCAACAATTTCATATAGTGATAACAAGTCGGTTAAAGAAGCAAAATATTCAGTTTCAATAAAATACCTCGTGTAGAGTGAGAATTCAAAATGAATTAATGTCCTTGAAATTTAATAAATATAAATAATAACAGCCTGTTACAAGAGCGAAATCTACCAACTTTTACGTACTATATTAAGTTTAAAAAAAGTGTCCGTCCTGAGTATTGAACCCGGGGCCTCCGCTTTGAGAGGCGAGAGTGTTAGCCACTACACTACAATGAACTTGTCTTACGAACTTGAAATTAACAATCAGTATCAAAGGAACTAGAAGGAACCAGTAAGAACTAGGAATATCTACACTTCTCTTTCGTTTTACACTGTGTATTGTATGCAAGTGACACCCAAGAATATTCCATATAATATTGTATTTCAGCCATCACTATTGACTTAACTGGTTACTTAAATCGTAAATATGTTTTTCCTCCAATACAACACCCACTAACAACCAATCTAATTAATCTATTTGATTTTTCCACTGCATAATAATGAAATCCCACTAGATACCTCTCCAGCCTGCTAGATGCCTCTCTGGTGAAAATAGCTACCAATCGAAATAGTTTATTTCATTTTCCCTCTGCATAATAAGAGAATACGAGTATTATTTACAACATTTCATTGGTCGAAAAACTAGGTCAAAAGTGAGCTTAGACAGCTAACGCCGAAAAAAAGTCAAAACTAGAATAGAAAATAAACAAACGTCTTCATACACTTCGTTTAATTTTATAGAACATCAAGGTGATGGAAGAGGTGGTGGAAGAGGTCGCAAAAACTGCGGGAAAAGTTGTCGTGAAAGTAGGATTGAATACTGTATTACCGGGTTCCGGGTCGGTTATAGACTTTGCTGAAGCTGCAGTTTGTTTATACGATGGAGACTTAATTGGTGCCGGTGTAAATGTAGTTTCGGGAGCTCTTGATCTTATCACACTAGGAATTTGGGGAGCAGCAAAGGAAGCGGTGAAGGCAGGAGGAAAAGAAGCGGCAGTTCAAGCTACAAAGCAAACAGCAAAACAAGCAACTAAGAAGATTGGCGAAGAAACAGCAAAGAAAATTGCGCAAGAAAATTTGGTTGGAGCAGCTAAAAAGGAAGTCGTCAATCTTGCGATTGCCTCGTCAAAAGCTACAACCAAGAAAATAGGTAGAGATCTTGCGAAGGATCTTGCAAGAAATGTGGTTGGCGACACGGCCGAGGAAATTATGAAGGGTTTTGTAAAAGTAACACCTCAGACCATCATGAATGAATCTTTAAGGGGAGGGATATCAAGCGGAGGGAAAGAAATTCTTAAAAGCGCCTTTTCAAGTAGCCTAGAGGAAACTTTAAACGGAACATTGCAGATGGCGGCAAAAACGACTACAAAGCAGGCATTTGCTTCTACTTCCGCTAAAATTGCATTGGAATCCTTGGCGACTTCAACCTTTAGCACCGCTGCTAGGGATGCGGGAGTTTTAAAGAATTACGGTACCGCAACTTTGTGTACTCTTAATTATCTAAACAAGTACAAGTAAAAGTATAAAGAACAAGTTTTCATGGGATACCTGTTAATCAAAAACCAAGTTAAGTACCAAGTCCGATGGTACCTCATTTACTTTGTTATAAAAGTAGTGGATGCCATACATATTCATTTGACATTGTTTGGACTTTAACTTTATACATGGTTGTTAAGTTGCTCATAAACGATCAAAACATAATTTTCTTTCTCATTGTCGTGCTTTTGTATAGAATTTTCAACACATGAATATACTTGTACGATTCTCTCTGCACATTATGGAAACGGTAATGGGGTAACGCTGATGGGGTTATCGGTAGGCACCGATATAAAGAGTTATCTCAATATTCTGTCCTAAGTTACCTCCCTTTGTAACCCACACCTGTTACTGGGTAGCTTACCCTATGTGTAGTTCAGTTAGTGAGATATATAGTGAGAATGTCTTATGTCGTACTGTCGCTTTAGAACACGGGATTATAGTCAGTTGTCTCCCAGACAACGCAGTTTGGTCACTCAAATCTCAACGACATGGTCTTGTGATAGAGAAATCAACACATAGTTTCTAATGATGTAACAGAATGTTTTCGCCATATTTATGCTCAAAACATGTTCACAAATCGGGTGCAAATCTTGACGGTAAAAAAGGATATCAGCGAAAAGACAAAATTTAATGACAGATGTAGAAATAACGTGTCTGCATATTTTCAAAAATCAGGTGCATGACAAGAATTCTTGCCTCTTGTCTCGCTAACAAAGCACTCGGCCACTTAATTATCAAAAACATGTTCTAATTATTGAGAAATATAACACACAGCTTCCGTATGTGTGACAGATTTATGTTCGCGTTATTTAACTTCAACACATGTTGATAAATTGGGTGCGAATGTTGGCGATAAAAATCAAACAAGAATAACAATTAATCAATTATCAAACCATTACATCATTACCTAAACATCCAGGTACATATATCTTTTACGTCCCCATATTATATTGAATAAAAAAAACAACATGTTATAGAAATATATATATGTATTTTCCTGTGAACACTTCAGGTCAAAGGGGGTACTACCTTGAAGTTTATGTTATTATATTATTACGAAGTTAATAGATAAGATAGATAGATTTTATTGAATCCAAATAGGCTGTAAAGCCCATGATGGCATATGACAAATGATTACATGGCGAACAGTATACAATTAAATACAAAAGTACATTACCAATTACATAATACATAATACATGCATACATTAACAAAATGTGTAAAGAAAATGATATTTAACGTTGGAGAAGGTTGTTTTCACTCAATACAATACTATTGATGTCATAAAATTTTGAATATTTACTTTTGTAATTTAGAAATTCTATTATTCAAAAATAGCATAATGAAGGTACGGTTAGCCAAAATTTGGACGTACATGTAAATTTCATAGCGTCATAGAATATTAACAATAACCGCAAACGAAAATTAATGAGAGGACAAAACATCAAAGAAAAAAAAATACGCGAGATAATCAATTCGAAACTAAATAAAACAGTTTAGAACATATGACTTTACCGAAAACGAAAATTTTGAAAAATACATTACAGTTAGTTGTCCGGTTCCGGTGGATTTTTCATATTTTGTACATAAACTGTTTTATACGGTCGATCTAGGAACGATGCTTTTTGCATATAAGTAGGAAAATATCTCCTCTATAAAATAGAATTTTCGTTTTTTTTATGTTTCATTTAAAAATCGTCTGCAAATTGTTGACTTATCGCTGTTGTCATTTAGCTAGTTCCGACGAGCATTTGTCACTTCCGGTAGAAAATGAGTCATATGTAAAAATCATAGCTAGGGGCGCCAAAGGGGATTTCTTTTCATTGGTTCAGCTGCAACACCTTGTAATTCATATTATGAACTTTTTTTTCGTGAAGTAAAATACCAAAAGGTCAACATCTGCATTAAATATCACAATGAATAGCTTAGAATTAATGTACAACACTCGGTAATTAAAGGCTACCATCTCTTCAAAATCAAACCTTCGATGGATGTTTCCTTGGAAGTTGATCTTGAATATACCAATATGCATGTAAATGCAGCTCTTGCGTGGATTCCTGCATTAAAAGAACTGCCTACAGAGCTACAAAATGTTACAAGCGACTCAGGGCGCTTTCTGAAAGTTGCCCGTTTCCGGAGGATTTGCTAGTTCTGGGGGATTCCGAATATTACCCACGTATTTTCGGTTGGCGCCTGTTGGCAGCGAAAGGTATGTTGACAGTTATTTTAATCAAACATCGATTTATATTTGTAGCGATTTTCAGATTCATTGATAATTAAATCAGTTAATTAAATAAGAAATCAAAACATGCCAGGTATGGTAATTTTGCATGAGTGAGTCTTGTTGGAAACACTTCTTTTTGGGATATTTTCTGATCAAACATATTCACAAATAATTAAAATTGTTTCCTCTTTATTTTCTATAATGACAAGCGTGTTTGCAAGAAGCTCCTCCATTTGGGGCCTCGTCAAGAAAAATCATGAATAAATGTGAATGAACCACCGGAACTGGTCAAAGGGGGTCACCCTTCTTGCACAGAAAATTTTGTACAAATAAACAATTTCATCGAGCCAATATTTGTATTAATACCATCTGTAATGATTGCACATTAAAATTGATTCAGCTTTTGAAACATAATTAACGTTTGGAATGTTGGTCTCTCGATTATTTATAGAACGCGGTTTTTCAACACGACTCACTCATGCAAAATTACCATACCTGGCACGTTTTGAATTTCTATTTCATAAACTTAATGTTTATCAATGTTTCTGTAAAATCACTACAAATGTAACTCAATGTTTGACTAAAATAATTGTCAAGATACATTTCGCCGCGAACAGGCGCCAACCGGAAATACGTAGATAATATTCGGAATCCTCCGGAACTAGCAAATCCTCCGGAACCGGGCAAACAACTGTATACCAGTTATGATATTAAACAGAATTATAATGATTGTCATTGAAATAAAACCAACAAAACATAAGAAACAAAACAGACAAGTCCACTAGATGAAACAGCTTAGAACATATGACTTTACCGAAAAAGAAAATTTGAAAAATACGTTATACCAGTTATGATATTAAACAGAATTATAATGATTGTAATTGAACAAAACTAACAAAACATAAGAAACAAAACAGACATGTCCACTAGATACAACTACATTCAACATAACTTTGTGAAGTTTTTATTATAAATTATGAAATTTAAAATAATGGTAAAAGTTTTGATGATAATTGTAATGATAACCTTCCGCGAAAGCGAAAGTCGGAAGGTTAGCATTTTACAGATATGCAACTGCTTTAACATATTTTGATGTTGCTTTTTGATAAATAATAGTGATACTAGTACTTCACCGGATAAAGTTACATTAAAGTTAGCTGATAATAAAAAACAAAACATTTGAAAGAACATGTAAGGACGATAACATTTCATGAAGTTGGGGTTGGAAGATTACCGTTCTTTGCTTATAAGTTTCGTTCAAAAATACCAGACTGAGTGTAATTAAGTGTTATAAAGAGTTTGGTTTCTAAGACAAAATGCTTTGAAGATGTAAGTACCTAACTTCTGTATGACTGACTTTTGCTCTGAGTTTATTAATTCTAAAAATTTAAACATGCTAGGCCTAACTCTGTATTTATTTGGTATATATTTCTTTCTTAATGTGTCATACAGAGGGCATTCTAGTACAAAGTGATATTCATCTTCAATAATGTTGCAAAGAGTACAAAATCGCTCATTTAGTGGAGTACTTGCAGGTCTGGACCACCTGCCGGTTTCAATACATAATCTATGTGATGAAAGGCGTAATTTACACATTGAAAGGCAATACTTATTAATTGTGAACATTTCTAGATAAGGCTGGAATTTGAAAGAAGCTATGTTCTTATAAAATAGCGCTCTTGACGATGAATTCAAACGGTCATGCCAATTTTGTACAAAATTATCTCTTAATCTCTGTTTGACAGAGGCCAAAAATAAATCATTATTTTGAACGTTTTGGTGCAGCCACACTTCATAAAAACCCAATGATGACAGCAAATTCTTTACCTGAGAGCACCAATTTGTTTTTGTTGGATAATTGTCAAGATCGTTTTTCATAGTTCTATAGATAATATAGGCATATTTCTTTCTGTCCATTGTTAAAATTTTACACCAATACTTGATTATGTTAAAACTATGTGTTGTCTTAAAAGAAATTCTTCCCAATTCACCATATATAAAATCATTCTGAGTAGTCTTCTTTACCCCAAGTAATTTTTTGCAAAACTGTAAATGAACCTTTTCTATAAACATTCCATTAGCAAAACCACATACTTCACTACAATAATTCAAAATAGGAGACACTAATTTATCAAATAAGTCTAATTTGTGTTTTGGTTTAATATATGTAAATTTGTACAAATATTTATTTAATTTGAAAATTGCTTTCTGTGCTTGACCTGATAACGTGTTTTGAGCTGTATTCAAGGAACCACCAGAAGTAAAGACAACACCCAAATATGTGAATTTGCTTACTATTTCTAATATTTGACCATCGTTGAAGAATTCTAAATTTCTTGGTAAAACCCCGCCCCTACGGAATACCATTACTTTTGTTTTTGATGTATTAAACTTAAGTTTCCAGGTGTTGCAATAGTCATTCAAGATATATAAACTTCTTTGCAATTCATCGGCTGAGTTAGCAAAAATTACGATATCATCTGCATATAGTAATAAGAAATAGAAAGATGTTCAAGTTTAAAATGAAAACAAATAAACGGTACATAGAATTTTATAAAATAATAACATAAGACCTCAAAATGCAGAGAATAAACCGAGCGCTTAGCACAAAACTATATCCTTCATAATTCTTTGTGATATAGATGTTTGTTTTGTTTCTGGTTGTTTGATTTTTTTTTATATTTTTGTTAATAATTCGTTCTTTCTTTGTTTGCTACTTCTGCCGTGTTTCTTTGTGTGTGTGTTTTGTGAACAAAATTAAATATTGCACAAGCGGATTTTAACCTATACTGGTCCCGCATGGGATATAAGCCGAATCCGTGGAATAAAGTTTTTAAGTCTATGCAATACATACACTTAAAGAGGCTTGCAGATATATGTTAGATACTTTCTAACCATGAAGAGAACGATGGATCTTCTCTGGTGGAATATAAGATATAATCCATTTCCCAGGAGCTGATTATGTCGATAATTTGATAGTATTTTGACTGTTTATATGAATATCAATGTACACTCATCGTTCACTGATTTTTATGTAGACCACGGGTGCATAACCATTTTAATTTATTCACTGAGTGTAACACTGCTTTTATTATCATAGTTTCTTCTGTGACAGCCATTTAAATATTGATTGAAATATAAATCTTTCAACGTGTTAGTCTTTCTTTGAAGGTATTACTTAAATGGTAGATTTGTGAAAACATTTAAATAAACATAAATTTTAATTCCAAATGTCAGTGAAAATGTTTAAATATCTTCATAACTGATGTATATTACCATCATAGGACTTGTTAATTAAATAAATAAATAACCACATAGCCAAAAAGAAACGGCGGCAGCGATTTGCCAACGATTTAAGTCACAGTACATGCAATCCGTATCTCCAAAAAAGGATTGATGCCTTATACTGCAGCCGACAATGATTGACATCCTGTATGGCTCAAAATTAACATATAACCATCGAGGGAGGTAATTGAAACTGATAAAGATCCTTAAGTTAAATACGGACAAACATTTTCACTTACATTTGGAATCAAAATTTATGTTTATTATACAGCCGCCAAACATCACTTAACACCTGATATTGCAAATGCTTACTACGCATTTCTATGCGCATGTTCTGATTAGACCAGATTGTGCCGTTGTTGTTGTGTTGTTGAATTTGAGATTCAAGTAACGACATCACTAATGTTTGGTACATGATCATACAGAAACGATATTTTAGTAAACAAAATAATTACTTGACATTCAAAGTGCCGGAAATTACAAATAAATAAATGTTTATACGCATTTGTTTTCACTATATCTATGTATCACTGTATCTTAGTAGCCTAATTTTAATTCTACTCAGTCTACATACTACTACATACAATATGCACATCTTATAACAAAATATAATCTTATTATATGTCATCAGGATAATTATTTAAAAAAAGAAAATAATTTCAACACACACGAAATAAATATACAACAGAAACAAAAGCAATATAGTGTATAATTATGTAAAACGACGACATAAATATCAAATCTACCAAGCAACATTAAATTGAAACAGCAAGAAGAAGAAATAAGGAATCCAAAGAAAAGTATAACAAAATGCTTATTCATACATTAACACTACAATTACTGTGAATAATGATGCAGACGAAATTGAAGTGTATATATATAAACATGAGAACAGATATTTACAAAGTTAATGTTTTGAAGGTCAACACGGTAATGGATGATCAACATAGGCATGATCGGTAAGAGGACAACACATATTTCAACAATAAGTACAGAACATTAAAATAGAAACTTACAATCATTGCAATATATTATAATATTGAATAATATGTAATTAGAAGTAAAGCACTTCTCATAATGACTGACAGTGCTTATTTTAGCCTAAGCGTTGTTCTTACAATGCTGACATTTTTGACAATAGCACGCAAGTGGTAACCATGTTTTACCAATGGCAACGACTATTGACTGACAATTATAACTTCGTACTTAAGCGATGGCAAAAAAACCTCTTTTCCTCGAATACACATGGCGTGTGTTAGCTACAAATGTTGTGTGTTTTTCTCCAGTCAGAAAAAAGTAATGAGACTTGTTTATATATACCTGTGGGTGGATTTCAAGGCTCTTTTTCATCTATTTAAATATCACAGACTGAAGCGTTTCTTGTGTCATGTGGCCGCTGTGGAAAGTCGCACCGTACATTCTTTCAGTACTGTAATGAATTACCATCTTTGAAGGCGATCAAAACGAGCCTGCCATGTTTTGATGTTTGTCGTGTTCTTTGGCTTTTAAAGATATTAAGTAAATACATATATTAAATGTACCGATTGCAATTCAACGGTTACCGATATCATTATGACATTATGAATTGTAATTGAGTGTCGTTCGCTTATTTAACGTCCTTTTTAGGGTTGTTTGTTTCAATAAAAAAAAGGAAATTGTGCACTCTGTTGGCAAGGTAGAGACTTACTTCCGTCAATAATACTTGTAGCCAATGTTTTGTTAAAACAAAAAAAAAATAACGCAGTTCGCTTTGTAAACAGACGCTTGCTACGAGAAAGCTTGTGAGCACAATATGGTGGGTAGCAACAAGTATTCCGCAGCGAATAAATCGTCGCGTTCTGATTGACGGGTTCGATTAAATCTGGAACTATGCATGGACTCTATTCAACGCTTTCGATTGTTTCATTTGATCGATGAACACGTAAAATACATTACATTGTGAAAACGGGAACCACATCTATAGTCTTTAAATCATTCAAGGTAAATAACATATACATTCTTCTAACTCTGTCTTTCATCTCGAGTGCATGGTAATGAAATCAAGCCACGGAACTTGGCGTTGAGCCATACATAAAGTATAGGGTTTACCACGGTATTAATAAGAAAAGCCTTTTTTGCAAAAATTCCAATACTTTCTGTGACGGGATGATTTGATACTGTTGGGAAAATAGCAATAATCAGCATAGCCCATGCAGGGAGCCATGTAAGAATATAAACTGCACACACTAAAAATGCGAGTTTTGACGTCCGCGAAGATTCATTACTGTTTACGTGTGATCGCGAATTGTTTGAGAATTCATCGGGTGCTATTTGTTTATGCGTGCAATTATCAATGGTGTTCGATGTTTCCGGGATAGCATTTCCTGTTATTTCGTTGAACTCAGTTTCTGATACATGTGAAGAGGCAGCGATTATGTCATAACCTGTCAAAACAACATCTTGCATTTGTTTTGTCTCCAAGTTTTCCTTACTACCGTGGTTGTAGATACCGCTAGTTGTAAATATCATTCTCTTCCCGTTGCCTTTTGTTACGTTCTGAAACATTCCATTTATTCGATCTTCTTGTTACGTTCCTAACCCGAGCAGTTACACTGGCATACGAAAAAAGAATAGCTATTGTTGACGAAACAAATATAAAAAATATCATGATGTAATATACAAACAGTGCAATGTTATATTGTTTGACGTCACAGCCTCCATTTTTTGCTTCATGCAAAGCTATACTCGGGAGGGACAACAATAACGTCAGGAAGATAATGCAAATACAAGAAATAATTGCTTTCCTTCTGTCGTATGGTACATTTGGCTTGCAGATTTTCAGATACCTGTCAATGGCTAGTCCGGCAATAAGAAAGGAGGATGACAGTACCAAGCTTTGACTGATGAACATATGTGCCTTACAGACGCTGTTATGTCCAAAGAATTTCCACCAACCGTTTTCCAAAGAGGTGTATATAGGGACGTTTAGAACGGATGTCAAGAAGTCAAAGACTATGACGCTAAAGATAGATATCTGTTGTTGAGCCGGGAGGATGTCTAATGAAAACCAAAATCACTAGAAGATTTTCAGCAACTCCAAAAACAAACATGAAATACATAAAAATGATGTAGATCTCTGAAGCTATTGGATGTACATCTGGAACTGCATGTGTTGTTTCCAGGAGGGTTGGTAGGGATGTGTCATTATTTAATCCAAAAAGTGTTCTGTTTGTGTCGGCCGATAGAGATGTGTTAATGATTAATCCAAAGATTGTTCTTGTTGCGTTGGTTACTATGGATGTGTCATTATTAAATCCAGAAAATGATCTGTTTGTTTCCATGGGTATGTTCATCTTTTTTCTGAAAAATTAAATAACGTAATGTTTACTATTGACAAAGTTATGTCTAACATAAAATGTCAAATGTAAAGTTTTGAACCTACGCCCACATACGTAGTTTTTCAGGAATTTGTGGAAAGTGCCGTCTGCTTTTTGTTTTTTAATTACATCTTTACATGTATAAAAATGCTGTTATTATGCTTTAAAGTATTCCTTACATTTAAAATAACAATAACAGTCTGACCAATTGATCTGTTTTAAAATATTGTGAATTTTAAAACAATATTATCGGTTATTCGGCCCGAAGTCGTCGCAACGTCATTGCCGCGATGTTCACAATAGCATAATTTTGAACATTGTGTTACCGAATCAGTCTTTTTAATTCATATCTAGTTCCAGAATAATACTGTACCCAGTCCCCACACGGCAGTATATTTTGCTGCCAAGATTACAAACTGTGAAAAGGCTGTTCTTTACAAGCAGAAGTATCTATTCCGGCGGCTTTACTTACCTCGCTGTCGTAACGCTAACAGAAGTTACATGTTATCCAAAAAATTCAGTTTATGCTATTCTTATTATGGACGAAGCAATAGTTCATTGGCCAGAATTAAAAAAAAAATCTCCCACTTTTCGTAAACTAGTATAATTTTATTCTGTGATTTCAAACAAGGAATCACCTGTTCAACCACTGTACATCAATTCCAGTTTCTTTGTTTTATGTTGCTGTTTTCTCTGTTGTTGGTGTTGTTGTTCTCTTTTCTTAGTTAACTCGACAGTAAAGTATCCATGAGGTTCGCTTTCTAATATAAAATTATAACGCACTTCTCTAAGTTACATAAATATATAAAAAATATCTTACATACCTCGTACTTCAGTCTGAAATATTTGCACGCAGTCCAAAGCTATGGAAGCATATTTGTGCCACAACTTAACCACATAAAATAACGTGAAAATAATGGAGGATTTCGCAAAAAAGTTTTTTTTTCGCGAAAACATCCATATTTTCACAATTAAAAAAAAAGTTATGTTAACACGAATTTATTTCTGTTAGTGCTCTAAACTGCCTCAACATAAAGATAAAGTTTTCATGTAAATAATGGAGGATTTCACGAAAACACATAACTTTTCACGAAACCTTTCATGAAAGATATTTTTGCATGAAAATAATGGAAGATTTCACATCTGGATCTACACTGTTCGTCCACGCAATAAAGGTGTATCTATGGAAGTTGTAATTGTGAGTTGTGTAGATCTAGTAACCCTTATAAATGTCGGAGAAAATTCGTTTAATTTTAAACATCTGGCCCCAATATCATCAAAATATTGTGTTGAATTTCATCAAAGTGATAATTTCAAAATTCTGCATTCGGTAAAATTATGTTGAAATTTTAGAGTTAATTAATTTCGGGTTACTTTTTCCCCGACTAAACATAAAAGGTCGCCATCATATTTCCTTGACTGACATTATCATATAAACACATGTCCGACACGTCGTCAGTTAAAAAATAAAATGTAATATTTGGGAGACTCCTCAATATCAGAGTCATACTTAAAACACTTATTGTTTTGATCAGCTCCTCTGGTTTGTTCAGTTGTCGCTAGCCACTGAAAAATAATTTTCCTGTTTTGCGTATTTTTCTTTCACACGCATATATTAATACCGATTGTTGCTCGAAATTCATAGATTCTCGTTCTGTGGCTCGTAAACTATCAAGTCAAATAGGCCACAAGTCATATAGGCCACAAGTCAAAAAAGCCACAAAAAAGTCAAATGGGCCACAGAAAAAAGTCAAATAGGCCACTCATTTTATTTTCCAAGTCAAATTGGCCACAAAAAAGTCAAATAGGCCACAAAAAAGTCAAATAGGCCACAAAAAAGTCTAATAGGCCACAAATATTTTTTACATAAGAAAAAAAGGTTTTTTCTGATTTTTTTAGTTGATGTTATTAAGAAATGTTTAGATGTTAGTGAATGTTAAGAATGTGTTTTTCGATGTATAAATGGTGTTAAAACAATCAACAATTTAGTCAGAGTAAGATTTACAGTGGGTAAAAATGATTAACAATTAAGGATAAATTATTGGAACTTATGCTTAATAAAAACATATTGTTTGTGTCTCGGGTGCAAATCGTATCCATGAAAGAGGTTACAACCTGCAATATTATTAATCTATCACAATTTGTTAGAGATTGCAATAACTCAATGTAAATGTTGTCACCTAATGTGATATTGTGATTCTCCAAAAGATGCATGATGTTAACTAGAAATTGTTGTAAAAAATGTAATACAAATATTAATATCATAAATAATATCACTTTTGTCAAGATAATTATAATTATTTGAATATAAGTTTTATTTTGAAGTTTTCAATTCTGGGTTTCTGTAACTCAGTAATCATAAAGGAAAAATGCTTTTACTACATAATAATACTTTTCTTAATATTTTAAATAATTATTCAAAATATTAATAAAAGAATTATTATGTTATAAAAGCATTTTTCCTTTATGATTACTATTAATATTTTGAATAATTATTCAAAATATTAATAAAAGTATTATTATTGCATTCTACAGATATAGCATTTTCCTTTATGATTACTCTGTTACATTTCCTTGAATGAAATCGATCTCTGTAGTAAGTTCATATGACCTTGCATATTTTGAGAGTTTATTTAATAATCAAATTTCATCAATTGACATTCAATATAAATTTGCCTGTCAATATTCTAACAGTCATCACTTTCAGGTAGTACTTGTAAGTCTAGTGTATATGACAATTTACTGTACACAGTTTTGTTTTTAAATTTACATAAATTTTTTCATGTATCATTTTTTATTGATTTTTAAAAATCTGCTTGTCATCCTGAAACTCTAGAACAAATAAAGACATCATCTGACTGTCATTTTTTCTTTACAAACTTGACTGCCATCAAAAAGTAAATTAATTTGTGTAATAGTCTTAATCTGTTCTCTACACTGTCATTACCCAAGGTGTTGATTAAATCAGCAGTTTTGACAGTCTGTCACATTGTTATATATGAATCACAATTTACAACACTTGCAGTAACAGTCAGAGGTGCTAATGCGATCAAAGGTGTCAAATTAAATAAAAAATAATAATTTATTTCTAATCCAATGTACATGTCCAGGGCATTTTTCACTGTTTAGGAAATATGACCCATACCCTTGGAATTGAAAACGTTTGTGTCGTTTTGACAGAAATTGGGAATTTTTTGAAACAATAATGGGTAATACAAAGTTTTAAATATACATATTTAATATTATCAATAATTTCTGGATTAAAGAACCAAATAATGCTGAATTAATTAACCAGCTTTAATATTTTATTAATACATGACACACACAGGTTTTTAGTCAGAAATTTTTGTATGGATTTAATTGGGATTTTTTTTCACTAATTAGGAAAACATATATGTTTTGCCATTGGGAACGTGACTGAATATCTTTTATAAAATTGACCAAAAAAGCCCTGACGTCAGACCATGCAAAATCCACAGCTTATGTTGCAACTGCATTGATATTACATTCTCTGCTAGTGTAGACCAAGTGACTTGGGGTGACTAAGTACATTAAAAGAGCATATTGACACATAAATAATGTTAATTGTTGTTCTGATCGATGACATTGGAAACATGTACTAGGCACATGTTGCTTTGTACAAAATAACTAATGAATGAAGCTACTTGTTAAAAAATATTTTATAGAATATCATATAAAACATTATAAACTGACTTAGAACGTACTTACACAATGATAATAAAGTCTATATAAATAAAATAAATATGTGGCCTATTTTTGTGGCCTATTTGACTTTTTTCAAAATCAAGTGTGGCCCATTTGACTTTTTTGTGGGCTATTTGACTTGTGGCCTATATGACTTGTGGCCTATTTGACTGTAATCCTAATTTGGCAGGTTCGGATCGACCGCGGAAGTTAATGAGTACATATTGAAGAGAAAATTACCGCCAGGCCGAATTCATGTAGCTCTAAGTTAAGCGCAACTCGGTACAAATGTATTTACATGTATACTGTTCATACAGGCGATCAAAAAAAAATATCCTGCAAACAATGATTAATAAAACTTTTGCTGCTAAAATCATTTCATTTTAAACTTAAAATGTTCAAAAAAATATTTTAAAAAGATAAATGTGGAGTCATTGCAAATAATGTTATTGTTTTGGGGTTTTTATTTTCGTTTTGTCAGTGATAATTTGTAATTATATGCCGCGTCTTCTTAACGCACACTCACCAACAAAAAGTTAACATGTGTGCAATGTGCAATATAAATACTCTCAGCCCTTTGATTCGTGTAATTGCAATTGATGAGAGGATGCTACGCAGTTAGTGCATTTATGGAATAATACGTGTATAATTGCTTGACACTGTGATTATTTTACACAGTAAAGTTTTTAAATTAATTTCTCACAGTTATTTGTAGATAACTATAATAATTACTGTTATAAATATAATAATTGATTATTATATTAAATTATAGATTAATGTACACGTGTTTTAACTTGAAAAAGTTAAAACACATGGTGTTTGATTTATTGTTTTCTTCCATGGTTTTAGCACGTTTAACACACCTATGATGCTAAACAGACTTTAAATAATGCAATAGTGTAATATTTAATCTAAACGTGATTTAACTATAGAGTATAGAACTAGATTGAGACCTTGAACGTTTCGAAATAGAATCGCAGTCCGAAATGCAAGACTCGGGCAAATAGTGGCTTTCTACAATAATCTCTATTGAAATGCTTGGTAAATGTGTTTTGTGTGCGATACTAGATGTCGGAAATGTGTAAAGTGTATGATGAATGTGTTTTGTATGGGTTTGTATGATTCGGTTAATATGTAAGAGGGGTGATCGAAAATTTCGTTAGATTTTAATATGATGTGTAAGTGTCTGTATAGCAAATATTTCTTTGTATACTTTGGTAAATGGAATTGTTTAATTTGGTATATGTGATTTGCTTGTTGCTATAGTTGTTGTTCGTGTGTTGGTTTAAATAGGTCTTTTGGTTTAACATATTATTCAATGATTGTCGGTCATCCTGATGACCGACATATTATAATCGACCAAACTTGAGATCGTTAGCCTGATCACCGGTTATCAGTGACTCACGGTCCAGAATGGATAATTTAGACTATGCCACCTGTTCGAAAGACGCATGCAAAAAGATAGCGTAGAGGCTGATGTTTGATTGCGTGATATTTAAAGAAGACGTTTGCCGGAAAAGATATTAATGAAGATAATCATGTTTCATGTATACTTAATTTATTGTCAGTCATCCTGATGACCGACATATTAAAACGGCCCAAACTTGAACTTTGAAGGGTAACACCGGTGAACAGAGGCACCGGACGTGGTCACTTAAGACAAAGCCGCCCGTCTAAAGCTTGAGAATGCTATTCCGTTCCCCCTATTTGCAAGAAAAGTGTTCTAAATGTTGATGAAACAATATTTGGACATTGTAGTTATGGCAAATCAGAAATTGAGCTCATCTATAACGACATGTTAAATTATGTAAACATACGTGTGATATATTTTCTACAGGGTATAGAAATAATGTTATGCGTCTTTTTCAGAAAGACACGTGATGCAAACCTTTATAGCAAAATATTAGTTGCATATACGTTGAACTGATACTTTTTTGAATCAAACAACTGCTCAGGATGATGCCATATATGAAATAGATTCGTTGAGTTATCTTGATTTTGTTCGTCAAAAGCAAGACACCGTTTATGATTTTCTTAGAGACTAAAGGGTATCCGACTTTGGCGGGAAAGGCTGTCTGTAAACAAAAGCTGTAATTGTTTTTGTTTTTGTTTTTTTTGGGGTGGGGAGGGAGGGGGTGGGGGGGATCGGTGAGCAGCCTGACAGGGACTCAAAAATATTGTATTTACTATTCTGATCTTCAACAATTTCGTTAGAATGCTGGTATTGCTAGAACTTAAGAACCTCAACATGTAAAATATTGCTGGTTCTCGCATATTTTCTTGTATTAACCAGGTTTAACAAAAAAATAAACAACAGGTTATTAGATTTGCGTTCGTCGTTGGGCGGGCGTTGGGCGGGCGGGAGGGCGGTTGTAAAACTGTTTGGTTTCCGGCGATTAACTTTAGTTCGGTTCATGGTATTGACATGAAACTTGGTGTATAGTAAGAACAGGTGGGCTCGCTTGGAATTGCTTTTGGGGTCGGTCCGTCAAAGGTCGAAGTCACCGATATTAAAAATAGAAATTTGGTTTCAGGCGATTAACTTGAGTTCGGTTCATCGTACTGACATAAAACTTGGTGTATAGTTAGAACAGGTGGAGGGCAAAGTTTCATAAAAAGTTAAAATTACCTTTTTTTGTTTTAGGTTTTGGTGTTCACAAGACCTTATCTTAAGTTTGTTTATTTCATTCAAGTGATAACGAATGTTATTTATGTTACAAAAACCCCGCCGTCCGAATATTCAAAACTTGCCTTTGCCCTTGAATAAATGCATTTTCAAAGAAATACGAAGTGATTTGTTTTGATTCCCCGATTCCATCTCAAAAACGCATCTATCCATGCGTTCTCTACTTGGGATCTATTGTGAACGGTTGGACTCGTCGCAATTGCAATCCAAATTGAGTTTAACTTGTAAAAGATTCCCGGGGATACCACTGACCCTAATGTCTGTTTCCCCAGACACCTGCAATATAACGGATCTGGATTCGGTCTCGGGTTGATACCAAACAATAACATTATTTTGAAAAGTACAGTAAGGTAGACAACACAAGCACTATCATTTTTATGCCAGGGCGATCAACTAGAATATACTGCAAGCAATGCAAAACCAGCCTTTAAAGTAAAGAAATAGTTGTGAAGAATTTTCAGAACAGTGGTATAACGGCAATTTCTTTGATCATAGATTAATTTAAATACAAACATTGCTTCTCGAGTTTCTGTAAAAGTTTCAGAAAAAATCGGTCTAACTAAAACAAAAGATATGAGCAACATAAATTTAAGTGAAAGTAATAAATGCATCTTCATCCTAATTTATTGTTTACTGTCTTCTAACGCTCGTCAACTTCAAGTTTGGCCAGATCTGCTGCCTTAACTAAAACTGTACTTTATGTTGGTAATAAATACTGAATATTATAAGCATCGCTTTTCTGCTTACTGCACAAATAAGCATCGATTGTGGAAAGTTCTATGGTATCTCTGTGAGCATTCGTGTTAATGTAACATATTCATCCAATTCGATGATGCCTAAACAACGTCATTATTTCTACACGTCTACAAGTAACATGATTATTTATATAATGTCTCTTGTCGATACACGTCTTCTTCATGTTTCAATAAATCAATTATCAGCCGTTCAACTTTGTTTGCATGTTTAAAAGTAATAGCATTTGTAATGTATATATGTTCTTTTGTTTATGTATTGTACATACAAAGAAATGTAATTGGAAATAATTTTGAAATTTGAAACTACAACTAAATTCAATACAATGGTTTGTCAGATACAATCTACGTGAAATTGATCGACAGAAAACTGGACAAATCCTTGACTTCCGTTGGTCCAAAAGTAAATGCAAACACGAATACATACTTATTCTATTAGTGTATCTGCTAATGACCGACAAGCTTTTTGGAAAGCTAAAACTTGTTAAATATGAATGTGTGCAGGTATAATGTAAATTGTTGAGGAAACGCTACAGACGAGTAAACTTGCTCTTAAGAACAAGGGCTGCTCACAGACCCATCCTCGCATTCATAATCCGACTAACTTACGGTTCAAGTTTTTTTCATTTAAAATAATAATGTAATGACTTTATAGAAAGACGCGAACAGACACCGAATAGCATAGACAGTTACTAAGGTAGTCGTTATCAGGTAATAAACGACTGTTGTAAACAAAACTGTAGGCCTGTGATTGGTTGTTGAATGACACACTTGCTGTCTTATTGACTGGGCCTATTGCTCCTCACGATAATTCCGACAATAAACCCAACAAACATTAATTGGGTAAATAGTAAATATGCAACTGTTTTTGATAAATAAAAGAAAATGTACTGCTTATATTTTATTAAACCAAAGTAACTAGATTGTGTAAAGAGATTCTCTGATTACTTTGCTGACAGGATATGACAAATCTCTTTTTTAACGAAAGCGTGCAGCATTTGCAGAACTATACAATTCAGCCTTGGATTTATTTCTTTTATAAGGAAGACTAAGAAAAGACGAGAAGAAGATTTGTGCAACTCGAAATATCAGTATAATAGGCCTATGGCAATAAATCAGTGGCAGTGGGAAGTGGCATTAAATAATTGCTACCAGCAATTCTTTTCAGATCTTCGCGAGCATACATCTTGTAATATGAGTTCCGTTGTATGTTAAAATCTAACACTTTAACTGGTGTTAAGTATTTAATCTCCAGCACGTTGTGTACTCTACATGTAACATGTGCAGAATGCCGCCTATATTTAAACCTCAAAGAAAAATAAGTGCTCGCTAAGGATACTTTGGCGGCTATTACCGCCAGACAAAATTGTTTTACAACTGTCGCCTGTCTGCTGAAGTAGGGACATGCGCAGTGAAACAGTCAACAAATATCAGATTAACACACCTCTGGGAATTGACAGGCAGACAGTAGTAAACCAATTTTATCTGGCGATTATAGTCGCCAGAGAATCCTTTGCGAGCGACAGTTATCTTTCCTCGAGGTTTAAAATAAAATAGGCGGTATTCCCCACGTTTACAGGTGCATTCTGCTGGAGATTAACAACCTAACACCAGTTAGTGTTAGATTTACAACGAACACAGAGTCATATTACAAGATGCATGTTTACGTTATCCCAATAGGGTTGCTGAAAGCAATTTGATGCAACTTAACCCGGTCACTGATTTATTGCCATACATATGTTTGGAATGCCTAATTTACTGAGATATGTTAAACCTTCGAGTTGCACAAATGCTGCACAATGTTTGCCGTAGCATGCCGTTCAGTGCGTTGTAAACACCTTCTAGTTGCTGGTTAATAAAGAATAAGCTGTACTTCTTCTTTTATTTATCACAAATGGTGCATATTTACTCGATCATGCTTGTAATTTTATCATGAATTATTGTGATGAGCAATAGGCTTAGTTGATAAGAAGCGGGAGAGGAAATTTTAAAATAGATACAGAAAGCAAGTGTAACGTCATCCAGCAGCCAATCAGAGGCCTTTAGGTTTTGGTTTACAACAGTCGTTTATTTTCTGATAACGACGGAGAAAGAGTCTACTCCGGGAACGACTTAAATAAATTAATAAATTAATATGAATTACAAACAATGCAGACGTGTTTTGCTAAAATAAGATTGATGATGATTGCATAACCGTTGTTCTTATACACTTAATTAAAATGATGCTAAAACTCATAAATACAGAATTGAAACTGTTCGAGTCATCACTAAACTGTTATGAGTCTTGTGTCATCATTTTGGTCAATGAGTTAGACAATGCGATAATTTAATTAATGAAAACTGAAGCTCTTAGTGTTATGCTGTAAATGGCTTGGTATTAACTATCGATTACTTCCTGTTGCCATCATCACAGTGCATTCTAGTGCTGCATGTATGAAACATACAAATTTGGCTGCAAGGATTTCACACCTCTACATTGATACAGAACATTTTGCAAATTTTGACAGCTGACCCCTATCACATTCAAACTGATATTTCGCGGTTATTTACCAACCGATTTTTATTCCGTTTTCGTCATGAACTCTGCAAACAATTAATCTTGATATTGATGTAAGTATTTATACCAGTTGTTTGCTACATTATAAATTGTACGCAAAAGAACACTTGTGTGCAGGACCTTTTTGTTGGGTATATATGCATTTTTTACAAATTTCGATTTCAGTTAGATTTTTAACTAGCGAGCGACCTCCGTTAACATCGATTGCACTGCAAGACGCCGAACACGTATTGAGTTTTATGTCATGTTAAAATAGCTGCTCCAAAAAAAAGCTGCGTTCAACTTCCAAGTTAGGTTTTGCTGTCAGTCAATTATTTTTGTCGCTGTGGGTTTTTTCTCCTTGAACTAAAATATTTCGTTTTCTAAAGATGGGAATGGCACATGTAGCATTGAAGCAATAACAAAAGGTTTGGCTTCAAGTAAAGCAACCTCAAGGCGTGATGAACTATGAAAAGAGTTCTATCAATTAAACTTTCCCGCTACTTCGCAGGGCTAGGCGCTGTCACCGTGACGGTGCGGGTTCGCTCCCAGCTAGAGGCACTATCATTTGAAATTCACAGTAGCGCTATTTGTGCAGTGTGGCGGCCGTAAAAAGTCTCCCCGTACATATAGTCAGTACTGATATCAGTAAAAATAACCCGTTACCGATGTCATGCAGTGATTGTTACGTATATCAGGGCTATCCGATCAACCTTTTTGGGGGTTGTCCCGGTTAGCTCAATTGGTTGCCTCGCAGGAATTGCAGGGCCGGGCGCTGTCGCCGTGACGGTGCGGGTTCGCTCCCAGCTAGTGGCACTATCATTTGAAATTCACAGTAGCTCTATTTGTGCAGGGTGGCGGCCGTAAAAAGTCTTCCCGAACATATAGTCAGTACTGATATCAGTAAAAATAACACGTTACCGATGTCATGCAGTGATTGTTACGTATATCAGGGCTATCCGATCGACCTTTTTTGGGGTTGTCCCGGTTAGCTCAATTGGTTGCGTCGCAGGAATTGCAGGGCTAGGCGCTGTCGCCGTGACGGTACGGGTTCGCTCCCAGCTAGAGTCACTATCATTCCAAAGGAAATATCAGTCGCCGCGCCACGCATGTAATGTTTTGGTTGGAAGCCAAACTCTGATTGAAATCGAAATTTGTTATAAATTCACTGTATCTAATAGCCTAATTTTTTATTCTAATCGGTCCACATGTAACTACATACAATCTGTCTATTATAATATATCATCAGCAGGATGGTTAACAACTAAAAACGAAAATAAACGCAGATGAAATAAAAATACAACAGCAGAAACAACATCGTATTGTCTATGGAATACGACGACATAAATACCTTTGCAAAAATTACCAAGCAACTTTATTATCATACAGTAAGAAGAAGAAATAAGGAATCCAACGATTAGTAAAAAACAAACGCTTATTCATAAAATGACAATATAAAAACTGTATAACATACATATTCACTGTATTACATAGTGAATTGTATATAAGCGCTGTTTGCATTTTTACGTCCTTTGAAGGGTTGTTTGTTTCAAGAAAATGAAAAATTTCGCACTCTTTTGGTAAGGGAGAGACTTTTCATTTGTCAATTTTACTTGTAAATCTAGTTATATTGGACTCTACCCAACGATTTCGATTGTGTCATTTGATTGATGAACACGTAAAATACATAACGTTGTTAAAAAGGAACCACCGCAAACGTCTTGAAATCTCGTAATTGAAATAACATACCCGTTCTTCTAACTCTGTCTTTGAACTCGAGTGCAAGGTAATGAAATCAAGCCACGGAACTTTGCGTTGAGCCATACATAAAGTATAGGGTTTACAACGGTATTAATTAGAAAAGCCTTTTTTGCAAAAATTCCAATACTTTCTGTGACAGTATGATTTGATACTGTTGGGAAAATAGCAATAATTAGCATAGCCCATGCAGGGAGCCATGTAAGAATATAAACTGCACACACTAAAAATGCGAGTTTTGACGTCCGCGAAGATTCATTACTGTTTCCGTGTGGTCGTAAATTCTTTGAGAATCCATCGGCAGTTATTTGTTTATGCGTGCAATTATCAATGTTGTTCGATGTTTCCGGGATAGCATTTCCTGTTATTTCATTGAACTCAGTTTCTGATACTTGTGAAGAGGCAGCGATTATGTCATAACCTGTCAATACAACATCTTGTGTTTGTTTTGACTCCAATCTTTCACCACTATTGTGGTTGTGGATACCGCTAGTTATAAATATCTCTTCCCGTTGCCTTTTGTTACGTTCCGAAACATTCCATTTATTCAATCTTCTTGTTACGTTCCTAACCCGAGCAGTTACACTGACATACGAAAAAAGAATAACTATTGTTGACGAAACAAATATCAAAAATATCATGATGTAATATGCAAACAGTGCAATGTCATATTGTTTGACTTCACAGCCTCCATTTTTTGCTTCATGCAAAGCTATACACGGGAGGGACAACAATAACGTCAGAAAGATAATGCAAATACAAGAAATAATTGCTTTCCTTCTGTCGTATGGTACATTTGGCTTGCAGATTTTCAGATACCTGTCAATGGCTAATCCGGCAGTAAGAAAGGAGGATGACAGTACTAAGGTTTGACTGATGAACATATGCGCCTTACAGACAATGTTATATCCAAAGAATTTCCACCAACCGTTTTCCAATGAGGCGTATATAGGGACGTTTAGCATGGCTGTCAGGAAGTCGCAGAATATGACGCTAAAAATAAAGCTGTCTGTTGTCGAGCCGGGTGGATGTCTAATGAAAACCAAAATCACTAGAAGATTTTCAGCAACTCCAAAAACAAACATGAAATACATAAAAATGATGTAGATCTGTGAAGCTATTGGATGTACATCTGGAACTGCATGTGTTGTTTCCAGGAGGGCTGGTAGGGATGTGTCATTATTTAATCCAAATAGTGTCCAATTTCTGTCGGCCGATAGAGATGTGTTATTGATTAATCCAAAGATTGTTCGTGTTGCGTTGGTTACTATGGATGTGTCATTATTAAATCCACTAAATGATCTGTTTGTTTCCATGGGTATGTCCATCTTTTTTTCTGAAAAATTTAATAACGTAATGTTTACTATTGACAAAGTAATGTCTAACATAAAATGTCAAATGTAAAGTTTTGAACCTACGCCCACATACGTAGTTTTTCAGAAATTTGTGGAAAGTGCCGTCTGCTTTTTGTTTTTTAATTACATATTTACATGTATAAAAATGCTGTTATTATACTTTAAAGTATTCCTTACTTGTAAAATAACAATAATGACCGATTGATCTGTTTTAAAATATTGTGAATTTTTAAACAATATTATCGGTTATTCGGCTCGAAGTTGCCGCGACGTCATTGCCGCGATGTTCACAATAGCATAATTTTGAACATTGTGTTACCGAATCAATCCTTTTAATTCATATCTAGTTCCAGAATAATACTGAACCCAGTCCCCACACGGCAGTATATTTTGCTGCCAAGTTTACAAACTGTGAAAAAGCTGTTCTTTACAAGCAGAAGTATCTATTCCGGCGGCTTTACTTACCTCGCTGTCGTAACGCTTACAGAAGTTACATGTTATCCAAAAAAATCAGTTTTATGCTATTCTTATTATGGACGAGGCAAAAGTTCATTGGCCAGAATTTAAAAAAAATCTCCCACTTTTAGTAAACTAGTATAATTTTATCCTGTGATTTCAAGCAAGGAATCACCTATTCAACCACTGTACATCAATTCCAGTTTCTTTGTTTTATGTTGCTGTTTTCTCTGTTGTTGGTGTTGTTGTTCTCTTTTCTTAGTTAACTCGACAGTAAAGTATCCATGAGGTTCGCTTTCTAATATAAAATTATAACGCACTTCTCTAAGTTACCTAAATATATAAAAAATATCTTACATACCTCGTACTTCAGTCTGAAATATTTGCACGCAGTCAAAAGCTATGGAAGCATATTTGTGCCACAACTTAAACACATAAAATATCGTGAAAATAATGGAGGATTTCTATGGAAGCATATTTGCGCCACAACTTAACCATATAAATTAACGTGAAAAGAATGGAGGTTTTCGCAAAAAAAAATTTTTTTTAGCGAAAACAGAAAAATTACACACAAAAGAAATTTACACGAATTTATTCCTGATAATGCTCTAAATTGCCTCAACATAAAAATATAGAATCCATGAAAATAATGGAGGATTTCACGAAAACAGATTTTTTTCTCGAAAACAGATAACTTTTTTTCGCGAAAACATCTATAATTTTCACGTTATATTATGTGGTTAAGTTGTGGCACAAATATGCTTCCATTATTTTTAGATAACCGGCATCTTTCGTGAAATTGTTACGCTTTCATTAAAAGTTATCTGATTTCGTGAAATCTTCCATTATTTTCATGCAAAAATATATTTCGTGAAATTTTTAAAGTTTCGTGAAAAGTTATGTGTTTTCGTGAAATCCTCCATTATTTATATGAAAACTTTATCTTTATGCTGTGGCAGTTTAGAGCACTAACAGAAATAAATTCGTGTTAACATAACTTTTTTTTAATCGTGAAAATATGGATGTTTTCGCGAAAAAAAAAATTTTTTTGCGAAATCCTCCATTATTTTCACGTTATTTTATCTGGTTAAGTTGTGGCACAAATATGCTTCCATAGATTTCGCAAAAATTTTTTAAAAAAGTTATGTTAACACGAATTTATTTCTGTTAGTGCTCTAAACTGCCACAACATAAAGATAAAGTTTTCAGGTAAATAATGGAGGATTTCACGAAAACACATAACTTTTCACGAAACCTTAAAAATTTCACGAAAGATATTTTCGCATTAAAATAATGGAAGATTTCACGAAATCAGATTTCGTGAAACGAAAAACAGATAACTTTTCATGAAAGCGTAACAATTTCACGAAAGATGCCAGTTATCTAAAAATTATGGAAGCATATTTGTGCCACAACTTAACCACATAAAATAACGTGAAAATTATGGATGTTTTCGCGAAAAAAAAGTTATCTGTTATCGAGAAAAAAAATCTGTATTCGTGAAATCCTCCATTTCTTTTCATGGATAATATATCTTTATGTTGAGGCAATTTAGAGCATTATCAGGAATAAATTCGTGTTAATTTGTTTCGTGTGTAATTTATCTGTTTTCGCGAAAAAACTTTTTTTGCGAAATCCTCCATTTTTTCACGTTAATTTATATGGTTAAGTTGTGGCACAAATATGCTTCCATACTACAAAGAATAATTATGACAGTAGATGTAAATCCTATGGAAGCATATTTGCTCCACAACTTAACGATATAAATTAACGTGAAAAAAATGGAGGATTTCGCAAAAAAGTTTGTTTTTTTCGCGAAAACAGATAAATTACACATAAAACAAATTAACACAAATTTATTCCTGATAATGCTCTAAATTGCCTCAACATTAAAATATAGTATCCATAAAAATAATGGAGGATTTCACGAAAACAGATTTCTTTTTCTCGATAACAGATAACTTTTTTTTTCGCGAAAACATCCAGAATTTTCACGTTATTTTATGTGGTTAAGTTGTGGCACAAATATGCTTCCATAATTTTTAGATAAGTGGCATCTTTCGTGAAATTGTTACGCTTTCATGAAAAGTTATCTGTTTTTCGTTTCAAGAAATATGATTTCGTGAAATCTTCCATTATTTTTATGCAAAAATATATTTCGCGAAATTTTTAAGGTTTCGTGAAAAGTTATGTGTTTTCGTGAAATCCTCCATTATTTACATGAAAACTTTATCTTTATGTTGTGGCAGTTTAGAGCACTAACAGAAATAAATTCGTGTTAACAAAACGTTTTTTAATCGTGAAAATATGGATGTTTTCGCGAAAAAAAAACTTTTCTTTGCGAAATCCTCCATTATTTTCACGTTATTTTATGTGGTTAAGTTGTGGCACAAATATGCTTCCATAAAATCCATCAAACATACTGAACAAAGAAAGAATCTTACCTTTTAAAAATTCAAAACTTTTGTTTAGTCATACTTTATCTTATCCTTACTTTAATTTGTGATATTTGCACAAATCTGGACATTTTATAAAGCGAAAAGATGTTGTTGTTTTCACGAAAGTCAAGGTTATCTCCTCTTTCCTTAATAATGATAAGAACAATATTTTTGCATATGAGTCTCAAACAGATTATTTGACTGTCAATTAATTAGAAGTTTATGGCATTTAGAGAAAGAAAATCACAATAGTTTTAGTCCAGTGATACAAAGAAATCAATTACTTAAATATCCATTTTTTGCAAAGTACCTACCGTTTAATTAAAGAAAGAAAAAATCCAAATGTTAATTTGCCACAACTAACATTTTTTTAAACAAATACTAAACTAAACTGAATACTTCCATGGTAAAAGAATTAATGATCAAATTACCCCAGATATTTTAATCACTAATATAATAGGAGTTTCTATGTTATTTTGTCAATTTCTTTCATTTTGGCTCAGTATAAAAAGTTTTGTCCTCAAGACTCCCTGCTAGAATAAAGGCTAAGAAAAAATCATAATTATTTTTCGCAGCGGTACGTGCATTTTTAGTCATTATACATAGACGGTACCATAAAATCAGAATTTCTATTTATTACATATTTCATTTACACTTTAAAACAATACTAATGAATATTTTGTCTTTATAACTAATTAGTCTTTAGCTCACCTGAGCCTGTCGCCATTACGTCCTGCTGGAATTAAGGCTAAAAACAGAAGCATAATTATTAAATACTTCTCGCAGCGCAGCGGTACTTGAATTCATCATAGTCGATAACATAAAAAAGCATTGCTTTTTAATACATCTTTCATTAATACTTATTGAGAAATAATATTGATTATTGATTTTATCGTTATAACTCTATTGTCATATTCTATAACGATCTCTTTGTCATCATTACTGCAATATCATTCTTTCACGATATTTCTTTGAATGTGTAATTTACCAATGCAATAAGTTTGCCGATTTTGCAAATAAATGTGTTGTTGTTGTTATTTTTATTTTTAATGTTAGAATGAAATGTACAACGAGTTTGATAAGGCAAGGCAATAAGTTTGCCGCTGTCGCAAAAAAATGTTTTGTTGTTGTGGTTGTTGGTGTTGTTTTGTTTTTGCTGTTGCACTCTCTTACACTATTGGCTCATTACATCCACCGATGTAAAGTGAGTGTAAGGAACGACAACTCTGAGAAGGAGGGTGTTGCTGTTGTTGTTGTTGTTGTTGTTGTTGTTTTTGTTAAATGTTAGTTAGTTATTCAATGCTGGTGGCAAGATAGATCATACAAAGTATCACTCGGCCCGACATTAAACGAACGCCGACAAAGTCAGACACCAAGCAACATTTAAGTATTTACTAATATGAGTAGGTACAAACAACATTTTTCTTGAGAATTTTCTTTGATGTGTGTGATAAAGGGCGTACATGTTTAAATGTATAGTTTAATAGTCTTAATGAAATATAAAATTCAACACTTGTTGTTATACTATTTGAACACTTTTCCCTTTGACGACTTGCTGCTTTCTTCCATTAACCCATTATTTTATCTTATGTTATTTTCATGCTGTTCCTTGTGAACCTGATTGCAAATAAAAGAAATGTTCTGCTCTGTACCATTTCTTACTTGGGTTAATATAGAACAGGATATACGGTTAAATTAACCCTTTCCTCCAAAAAAATGCATTTTTACGCATGTGAGACCAGTGTAGATCCAGATCAGCCAGCACATCCGTGCCGTCTGATCAAGATCTGCACTGGTCGCATTTTGGTCAAAAATAACCTAACGAATCAAAAAGCGAATATTGCAGATCCTGGTCAGACGTCACGGATTTACCGGCTGATCTGGATCTACACTGTTCGTCCACGCAATAAAGGTGTATCTATGGAGGTTGTAATTGTGAGTTGTGTAGATCTAGTAACCCTTATGTCGGAGAAAATTCGTTAAATTTTAAACATCTGGCCTCAATATCATCAAAATATTGTGTTGAATTTCATCAAAGTGATAATTTCAAAATTCTGCATTCGGTAAAAGTATGTTGAAATTTTAGAGTTAATTAATTTCGGGTTACTTTTTCCCCGACTAAACATAAAAGGTCGCCATCATATTTCCTTGACTGACATAATCATATAAACACATGTCCGACACGTGGTCAGTTAAAAAAAATAAAATGTAATATTTGGGAGACTCCTCAATATCAGAGTCATACTTAAAACACGTATTATTTTTATCAGCTTCTCTGGTTTGTTCAGTTGTCGCTAGCCACTGAAAAATAATTTTCCTGTTTTGCGTATTTTTCTTTCACACGCATATAATAATTCCGAATATTTACATTCCTATTGATTTCTTCGTTTAAAAAAAATCGGTTCATTTTGCATGAATCGCATGACCCGTAATGACGTCAGTAACGTCATGGCTGTTACTATTGAAAACTCCCACGTATTCCTCCCCCTTTTCACCTAATACTAATTTTTGAAAGCGTTCGACTTAAGTTTATTTAAAGAAAAAAATGAATAAAATGTAAATATAAGGAATGATTCTTATTTTGGTGCGGTTCATGCAGATTGGACGTGCACGCGAGAGCTGGCAAATTTACCATAAAGCGCTAGCGCGCTTTATGGATTTGCCAGCTCTCGCGTGCACGTCCAATCTGCATGAACCGCACCAAAATAAGAATCATTCCTTAATTGTTGCTCGAAATTCATAAATTCTCGTTCTGTGGCTCGTAAACTATTCGTCAAATAATTTTGAGTACATATTGAAGAGAAAATTACCGCCAGGCCGAATTCATGTAGCTCTAAGTTAAGCGCAACTCGGTATTTACATGTACACTGTTCATACAGGCGATCCAAAAAAACCATGTCCTGCAAACAATGATTAATAAAACTTTTGCTGCTAAAATCATTTCATTTTGACGTTGCGCACAGTCTTCGACTAGTGACGTTTTTCGGGGGTATTTTACAATTCGCCGTTGATTGATTAAACGTATGCTGTTGATTTTACAACATGTTATATATAAAATGAAGCAGAATTTTTTTCCAATTACGGCAGTATTCCTTGATTTAAAAAAAACATTAACTGCTATTTGAATATATATTCATAAAGAATGCGCTAACGTCGTTTTGCGCGACAAATAGTTGTTCGGGAAAATTCTGCAGTTTGTTTATAAATTGAACGAAGCCCACCAAATTTTGGCCATTGGCGTTGACATCACACCCGTTGATAACATCATCAACGGAATGTAATTCAAAATGCCGGAATTTGCAATACAGAATATTTTCTAAGAAGGAGTAATTTGTCCCATTTCCGTCAAATTTAACGGAGCTCATGTTTAAACGATATTTACACTAACAAGGGAAACGGTTAAGTTTTGATTTACACATGAAGAAATTGTAATTTTCCTCTTGTATGTTTCCATATAAAAACAAATTAAATGATCACTTTACTAAAATGACAGTTATAAAATATCTGTGTTTAGCAAAATTGTGAAAATCCGTGAAATTTGCGCTATTTCTAAAATTGCCGTTTGTTTCAGTAGAAGTATGAAAAGTGCCGTTTATTAATATGAGAAACAAACCTGCATTGATCTTGTAATTTTTTCGCTTAATCTTTACATATATACTTTGTGGTATATAGAGTTATAGTTAAAACGCTACGAATACAAATTCATTTCTAGCAATAATGTGAACTGCCCCATTTTGGCGGCGTCAGATAACGTCAAACAAATCTGCGTGTTTTGTTATTTCTTAAAATTTCATTTGAGTAATATATTCTAGATAGAAATTAAATCATTCAAGAGCAGTGATTGTTTGAAACATTTTGTCCGCCTATACGGCTAGAAAAAGGAATTCCTACGAAGACGAAGTGTCCTATTACGCACATTTCTTTGAACAAACTCGACTTCAACAATCACGGAGAAATGCTTAAACGAGCTAGTTCAGTTTATTATCATCACTAAAAAGAAAAGAAACGATGGAGCTCGGCATGCAGTTGCTGTTGTAACTGCGTCTTGCTATCCTCTAGTGTAATGAATGAATAAATAATAATTTAAAAAGGACAAGAAATATAAAGCATTGACAAAAATAGTTTACAAGCTTTTTAATTAATTAACCTACGCTGTTAAATTTTATGTCAGAATAAAGTGTACACTTTTTCTATTATATCCAAATAAAAAGTTCGGGTTGTTTTCAGTTTCTTATTTTCGACATTTAAAAGTATATCATTGAATTAAATTACAGGTACTTTTTATGCATTGCGGTTTAGAAAACATGATGCTTCATTTGGTCTCTTAAATTTGTTGTAAATATTTTCAGCATGTTAAGTAAAACACGGTCGTTCACTTTTGAATGCCAAAATGTATGTTTGTATATATCATGCTAGTATATTTACTTGCAAACATAAATATTTTGTAAAACTTTTATTTCGTTGTACTATAATTCCTTTTACGCGTTACCCTAATATGACGTCCTGAGCGCTGAAATGACGTTACGCTTTATATTCGAACACTATGCGCAACGTCTTTAAACTTGAAATGTTCAAAAAAAAATTTAAAAAGATAAATGTGGAGTCATTGCAAATAATGTTATTGTTTTGGGGTTTTTATTTTCGTTTTGTCAGTGATAATTTGTAATTCTTTGCCGCCTCTTCTAAACGCACACTCACCAACAAAAAGTTAACATGTGTGCAATGTGCAATATAAATACTCTCAGCCCTTTGATTCGTGTAATTGCAATTGATGAGATGATGCTACGCAGTTAGTGCATTTATGGAATAATACGTGTATAATTGCTTGACACTGTGATTATTTTACACAGTAAAGTTTTTAAATTAATTTCTCACAGTTATTTGTAGATTACTATAATAATTACTGTTATTTGTAGTTTACTATAATATTACTGTTATAAATATAATAATTGATTAAATTTAATTATAGATTGATGTACACGTGTTTTAACTTAAAAATGTTAAAACACATGGTGTTTGATTTATTGTTTTCTTCCATGGTATAGGCACGTTTAACACACCTATGATGCTAAACAGACTTTAAATAATGCAATAGTGTAATATTTAATCTAACGGTGATTTAACTATTGAGTATAGAACTTAGATTGAGACATTGAACGTTTCGAAATAGAATAGCAGTCCGAAATGCAAGACTCGGGCAAATAGTGGCTTTCTACAATAATCTCTATTGAAATGCTTGGTAAATGTGTTTTGTGTGCGATACTAGATGTCGGAAATGTGTAAAGTGTATGCTGAATGTGTTTTGTATGGGTTTGTAGGATTCGGTTAATATGTAAGAGGGGTGATCAAATATTTCGTTAGATTTTACATTTTTAGATTAGACAAATGAATAAATATGGTATTTTTTGTCGATTTAGTTTAGAAACGTATCAGATAACCCGTAATATTGAGTTGTATATCCCTTATTTTAAGTCTAATGTGACATTTGAACACTGTCTTATATCTGTATGTTAGAGCGGATCTAGAGGCATTCTATAAATAGAGGTCACGTCATCAAGGTAACTAGTCCCAATCCCAGTGTACTTTGAGCGAAAAGGGCGCAGGGGACAGTTTCCGAGGCTTCCGCCAGAGTCTGGGACCCCGTGCAAGCTTACATTGACCGAAAATAAAAACTTTGCACAGCTAAAATTGTGTTGTTGTACTTTCTGTGTTGCAGGGGTCTAGCTTTTTACTAACCACAACCAACTGTTCCACAGAACCAGTCATTTGATCTACACAGGCATTTAAAGTCACCCCAAGTCCTGATTTTCCAATGCAAATTTGGCCGAAATTCTACATATTTGAGAGCCTGCAAAATATCTCCTGCAATGACTTTTCAAATAAAACCCCTTTCATGCTAATATTTTATGTGTCCCTAATCTCCCAAGCAGCTGGAAAGTGTCTCCCATCCGTCTCGATTTTTCAGCATTTGACATTGAAATACCTCACCCCCAAATTATTCTCAAATTCAGCCTGGCCGAATGCGTTTTCATCCGGCAACTGTTCAACTCAGAACATACAAAGCTAGCATCCATGCATTTGAGCCACTGTGATCAGATTTCACATTTCATATACTATACAATATTATAAAAGAATATGCCATCTTTAATTCAAACAATGATTTTAATGCATTTTATTCACGGCTACCCCAAATACTTAGAAAATCGGGACCAAAGTGCGAAACTATCCCCTGCCCCTAAAGTACACAGGTCAATGTGATGATCACGTGACCGGTGTGTACACAATGCACACCTCCGGGAATTGACTGTTTCACTGCTCATGTCTGTACTTCATTAGACAAGCAGACAGTAGTAAACCAATTTTATCTGGCGATTATAGTCGCCAGAGAATCCTTTGCGAGCTACAGTTATCTTTCCTCGAGGTTTAAAATAAAATAGGCGGTATTCCTCACGTTTACAGGTACATTCTGCTGGAGATTAACAACCTAACACCAGTTAGTGTTAGATTTACAACGAACACAGAGTCATATTACAAGATTAGTCTCAATAATTCGACTGCAAGAACAGACCCATTATCATACGGACATTTTCGTTGCCTGTTCTTTACGAAGAGCGACAATCATATATATAGAAAAGCTCTTCTATTGCGCACAAATAGTCGGGCTAATTACAAGATGCATGTTTACGTTATCCCAATAGGGTTGCTGATAGCAATTTGATGCAACTTAACCCGGTCACTGATTTATTGCCATACATATGTTTGGAATGCCTACTTTTCTGAGATACCTTCGAGTTGCACAAATGCTGCACAATGTTTGCCACAGCATGCCGTTCAGTGCGCTGTTAACACCTTCTAGTTGCTGTTTAATGAAGAATAAGCTGTACTTCTTCTTTTCTTTATCACAAATGGTGCATATTTACTCGATCATGCTTGTAATTATCTCAAGTTTTATCATGAATTATTGTAATGAGCAATAGGCTTAGTTGATAAGAAGCGGGAGAGGAAATTTTAAAATAGATACAGAAAGCAAGTGTGACGTCATCCAGCAGCCAATCAGAGACTTTTAGATTTTGGTTTACAACAGTCGTTTATTTTCTGATAACGACGGAGAAAGAGTCTACTCCGGGAACGACTTAAATAAATTAATAAATTAATTTGAATTACAAACAATGCAGACGTGTTTTGCTAAAATAAGATTGATGATGATTGCATAACCGTTGTTCTTATACACTATATTAAAATGATGCTAAAACTCATAAATACAGAATTGAAACTGTTCGAGTCTTGTGACATCATTTTGGTCAATGAGTTAGACAATGCGATAATTTCATTAATGAAAACTGAAGCTCTTAGTGTTATGCTGTAAATGGCTTCGTATCAACTATCGATTACTTCCTGTTGCCATCATCACAGTGCATTCTAGTGCTGCATGTATGAAACATACAAATTTGGCTGCAAGGATTTCACACCTCTACATTGATACAGAAAATTTTGCAAATTTTCACAGTTGACCCCTATCACATTCAAACTGATATTTCTCGGTTATTTACCAACCGATTTTTTATTCCGTTTTCGTCATGAACTCTGCAAACAATTAATCTTGATATTGATAAAAGTATTTATACCAATTGTTTGCTACATTATAAAATTTACGCAAAAGAACACTAGTGTGCAGAACTTTTATGTTGGGTATATATGCATTTTTACAAATTTCGATTTCAGTTAGATTTTTAACTAGCGAGCAACCTCCGTTAACATCGATTGCACTGCAAGACGCCGAACACGTATTGAGTTTTATGTCATGTTAAAACAGCCGCTCCAAAAATAAAAAATTGCGTTCAACTTCCAAGTTATGTTTTCCTGTCAGTCAATTATTTTTGTCGCTGTGGGTTTATTCTCCTTGAACTAAAATATTTCGTTTTCTAAAGATTGGAATGGTACATGTAGCATTGAAGCAATAACAAAAGGCTTGGCTTAAAGTAAAGCAACCTCAAGGCGTGATGAACTATTAAAAGAGTTCTATCAATTAAACTTTCCCGCTACTTCGCAGGGCTAGGCGCTGTCACCGTGACGGTGCGGGTTCGCTCCCAGCTAGAGGCACTATCATTTGAAATTCACAGTAGCGCTATTTGTGCAGTGTGGCGGCCGTAAAAAGTCACCCGTACATATAGTCAGTATTGATATCAGTAAAAATAACCCGTTACCGATGTCATGCAGTGATTGTTACGTATATCAGGGCTATCCGATCAACCTTTTTGGGGGTTGTCCCGGTTAGCTCAATTGGTTGCGTCGCAGGAATTGCAGGGCTGGGCGATGTCGCCGTGACGGTGCGGGTTCGCTCCCATTAAGAGGCACTATCATTTGAAATTCACAATAGCTCTATTTGTGCAGTGTGTCGCCCGTAAAAAGTCTCCCCGAACATATAGTCAGTACTGTTATCAGTAAAAATATCCCGTTACCGATGTCATTCAGTGATTGTTACGTATATCAGGGCTATCCGATCGACCTTTTTGGGGGTTGTCCCGGTGAGCTCAATTGGTTGCGTTGCAGGAATAGCAGGGCTAGGCGCTGTCGCCGTGACGGTGCGGCGTTCGCTCTCAGCAAGAGTCACTATCATTTCAAAGGAAATATCAGTCGCCGCGCCAGGCATTTAATGTTTTGGTTGATAGCCGAACTCTGATTGAAATCGAAATTTGTTATAAATTCACTGTATCTAATAGCCTAATTTTTTATTCTAATCGGTCCACATGTAACTACATACAATCTGTCTATTATCATATATCATCAGCAGAAAGGTAAACAATTATAAAACGAAAATAAACGCAGATGAAATAAAAATACAACAGCAGCAACAACATCGCATTGTCTATGGAATACGACGACATAAATACCTTTGCAAAAATTACCAAGCAACTTTATAATGAAACAGTAAGAAGAAGAAATAAGGAATCCAACGATTAGTGAAACACAAACGCTTATTCATAAAATTACAATATAAATACTGCGTATAACGATGCACAGTAACAAAATAATAAACAAAATTATTACATTTTCAAAATACTGTGTCAAAACAGATACTAAAACAAAGTTAATACGATTGACTCTTTCAAGTTTCAAGTTTCAAATTTTATTTATAATATTTCTCATTATGTAAATATACATAAACATGAGAACACACATTTACAATGTTAATGATTTGCCGGTCAAAGATGTAATGGGTGATCAACAAACGTGTGATAAGTAAGTAAATACAAAACAGTAAAACAAGAGAATTACAAACATTACAATATATTACAATATTGAATAATATATAAGTTAAGCACTTCTCATAATGAATGACAGTGTTTATTTAAGCCTTAACCATAGGGACCAGGTTTCAGAGAAAAAATACCTCTAAATAGTGAAGTTGAAAATGTTGACTTAGTACAAATATTACTGAAAGGGTGCGCAGCCGCCATTAAAGTGAATCCGGTAAATTTACTGGTTTTGGGATGCAATGTTTTCGCAATTACTCGTCAATACATATCCGCGATATCCCAAAAACCAATCAATTTACCGGATTTCAACTTCACTATTTAGAGGTATATTTCGCTGAAACCTAGTCGCTATGGCCTAAACGTTGTTCTATGCATTTTTTACACATTTTTCAAACCCGAATTAAACTGTGAACTGGTGTGATTTAAATTTCGAAGCTAGTGAATATAGCAATTTTGAAAGAGACAAAACAATAATACTAGTAGTTGCATATATCCACTAGCAATTTTGATAGAGACAAACGATAATACTAGTTGTTGCGTTTGGAGTCTTCAATGTAACATTAACGACCTATTGGTGACATTGGTGACAATGGCGCGCCAATGGTACCATTGTTTACCAATGGCAACGACAATTGACTGGTATTTCTAACTTCGGGTTTTAGCGATAGCAATCGAATAATTATGGCGTATGCTAGCTAGCGAATGTAGTGTTTTTCTACAGTCGGAAAAACTATGTAGACTGCATCCTAACCGATCCTGCAACTAAGTTTATATATACCTGTGAATTCATTTCAAAGTTCTATTCCATCTATTTAAATATCACTGACTAAAATGTTTTTGTGCCGTGTGGCCGCTGTAGAAAGTCGCCCCGTACATTTAATCAGTACTGTTATCAATTACCATTTTTGAAGGCGATTGAGCACTATACATATATTTGTGTAAATATATAGTAGCATTCAATCCGGGACTGGGTGGCGTGGACTGTAATATGCATTTCCTCTACTGTCCATGAACGGGCTCTGCAATATTTTGATGTTTTTCGTGTTCTTTGGCTTTCAAAGATATTAAGTAACATGTATTAAATGTACCAATTGCAATGGTTACCGATTTCATTACGTCCTTTTAAGGGTTGTTTGTTTCAAGAAAATGAAAATTTCGCATTCTGTTGGCAAGGGAGAGACTTCTCTTTTGTCATTTTTACTTGTAAATCAACTTAAATTGGACTCTACCTAACGATTTAGATTGTGTCATTTGATCGATGAAGACGTAAAATACACAAACCTTGTTAAAACTGGTACAACATCTATCGTCTTTAAATCTTTCAAATATACACTCTTCTATTTCTGTCTTTGAACTCGAGTGCAAGGTAATGCAATCAGGCCGCGGAATTTTTTGTTGAGCAATACATAAATTATAGGGTTTGCCACGGTATTAATTAGAAAGGCCTTTCTTGCAAAAATTCCAATACTTTTTGTGACTGGATGATTTGATACTGTTGGGAAAATGGCAATAATCAGCATAGCCCATGCAGGGAGCCATGTAAGAATATAAACTGCACAAACTAAAAAGGCGAGTTTGGACGTCCGCAAAGATTCGTTACTGTTTACGTGCGGTCGCAAATTCTTTGCGAATCCATCGGATGTTATTTGATCACGCGTGCAATTATCTGTGGTGTTCGATGTTTCCGGAATAACGTTTACTGTTATTTCGTTGAACTCAGTTTCTGATACGTTTAAGGAGGCAGAGATAATAAAACCTGTCAATACAACATCTTGCGTTTGTTGTGACTCCAAGCTTTCCTCACTACCGTGGTTGTGGATACCGCTAGTTATAAATATCACCTCCTGGTGCCTTTTGTTACGTTCCGATACATTCCATTTATTCAGTCTTCTTGTTACGTAACTAACCCGAGCAGTTACACTGGCATACGAAAAAATAATAACTATTGTTGACGAAACAAACACCAAAACTACCATAAAGTAATATGCAAACAGTGCAATGTTATATTGTTTTACTTTACAGCCTCCATGTTTTGCCTCATACAAAGCTATACTTGGGAGGGACAACAATGACGTTAGAAAAATAATGCAAATACAAGAAATTATTGCTTTCCTTCTGTCGTATGGTACATTTGGCTTGCAGATTTTCAGATACCTGTCAATGGCTAGTCCGGCAATAAGAAAGGAGGATGACAGTACCAAGCTTTGACTGATGAACATATGTGCCTTACAGACGCTGTTATGTCCAAAGAATTTCCACCAACCGTTTTCCAATGAGGCGTATATAGGGACGTTTAGAACGGATGTCAAGAAGTCAAAGACTATGACGCTAAAGATAAAGATATCTGTTGTTGAGCCGGGCGGATGTCTAATGAAAACCAAAATCACTAGAAGATTTTCAGCAACTCCGAAAGTAAACATCAAATACATATAAATGATGTAGATTAGTGAAGCTATTGGATGTACATCTGGAACTGCATGTGTTGTTTCCAGGAGGGCTGGTAGGGATGTGTCATTATTTAATCCAAATAATGTCCTGTTTGTGTAGGCCGATAGAGATGTGTTAATGATTAATCCTAAGATTGTTCTAGTTGCGTTGGTTACTATGGATGTGTCATTATTAAATCCACTAAATGATCTGTTTTTATCCATGAGTATGTTTATCTTCTTTTCTGAAAACAAAATAGAATGTACTCTTTACTGTTGACTATATGAAACGTCAAATGTTATTTATAACAACATATACTATTCAATGTTTGTTGAGCATCGGGTTAAACACATATCTTTGTGCTGTCTACATTATTACGAAAATACATTGGACATTATTTAGTGATGCGCCGAGAAGGTCCAAAGTGTACACATACATTGAATAAACGTAGGAAAAACGGGCGATCCGGTTTTTTTTCGTGGTGTTCAATTTACTAGTACTATGCATACTCGTACATGCACCATATATTTGTATAAAGTGGTATCATTACTTTCACTCGAACGACTGAAATATGGCAAATGCAAAATTTTATGTTAGAAGGCAATTTTCGGATGCAGACATCGAAAGTTTTTTTTGCGCAAAAATGATCATATTTTCACAATTATCAACACTACCTTTAACATCAAAATTCCACTCAAATTCTAAATAAATCTCCAAAACACATTTCAGTCGTAAAAACACAGCCCGTGTTGTTTTATAAATCACCAATCATAAAACAAAATAAAACAAAAAGCCGGCGTAGAGAAGGTATCTTCAAAAATATTGTTAGTGCTTAGCAAACTTTGAGTAGTATAATTATTTATATCGGCGGCTTTACTTACCTCGCTGTGGAAATCGCTAGTGTATTTTAAATGTAATCCCAAAAATGGAGTTTTATATTGTTCATGTGATAGACGAATCAAAATGAAAATTATAATTGCCAGAAAAAAAAACTAAAAATAATATTAATTCTCATTTATCTCCTATCACATTTTATTTAACTAGCCTATTCTGTAAGTTGAAACAAGGGATCACACGAAAAAGACGCCTATTCAACCACTGTACATCAATACCAGTTCCATTTTTTTCAATGTTTTGTTGTTGTTGTTGTTGTTGTTGATGATGATGGGTTTTTTTGTGTTTGCTTTTTGTAACTCGACAGTTTAAAGTATCCGTGATTTTTGTTTTCTAACATAAATTTAAAATGCACTTCTCTTAATGAATAAGTAAGTAAGTAAATAAATAAATAGGTAAGTAAATAAAGTATTAGCACGTCGTCTTTAGCATATGACAGTAGTTTCAGACATCAAATACGAGTATATGCTAAACAAAACTTACCTTAAGCTGTGATATGAATTGCACAAATCTGGAGATTTGATTGAGCGAAAAGATTTATTTTTCACAAAAGTCAATGTTATCTCCTCTTTCCTAAATAACGATGAGAACATTATTTTTGCATTAAGAATCACAACTAGATTATTTTAAAAAAAATTAGAAGTTAATGGCATGAAAAAAAAAACACAATATTTTTAGTCCAGTGATAAAAAGAAACCAGTTACTTAAGTATCCATTTTTTGCACCTTTTAAGTAAAGAAAGAACACAATCTAACAGTTAATTTGCCACAATCATTTTTTTAAACATATATTGGAAATACTTTCATTATAAAAGTAATAGGGATCAAATTACACCCAGATGTTTTCATCACTAATGTAATAGGAGAATCCATTGTTATTTTGTCAAGTTTTTTTTTCATTTTGGCTCGATGTAAAAAGGTTTGTCCTCAATACACCCTGCTGGAATTAAGGCTAAAAACAGAAACATAATTATTTCTCGCAGCGGTACGTGCATTTTCAGTCATATACATAGTCGATAACATAAAATTAGCATTGCTATTTATTACATCTTTCATTAACACTTATTGAGAAATAATATTGGTGGCTATTTTGTCGTTATATCTATATTGTCATATTCTATAACGAGATCTCTTTATCGTCATTTCTGCAGTGTTATTCTCTCACGATAGTTTTTTGAATGTGTTAATTGTTGAATGCAATGAATGTTTGCCGATTTCGCAAATAAACGTTTTGGTGTTGTTGTTATATACAATACATGAGATGGTGCGATGCTGTCTTTTTGTTATTTCCCGCAAAAATTATAGCGTTTTTTTTTCGTGTTTTCGCGTGTTTTTTTTTTATTTCTTCTTTGCGCGTGGCGATTTCTTTTTTCGTTATTTCTTTTTTTCGCGTGGCTTTACTTCATTATTTCGTCTTTTCGCTCATTGGCGTTATTCGCGGCAAATAACGAATTGTTGTATATGTGTTGGATTAAAATGTTTTTTTATGGCCTGGTAAATTGGCTTTGTATACTTTTAAATGAGTATTTGTACGTTGTATATGTATTGTATCAGGTTGTAGATGTTTTAGTGCATAACAAAGCAAAATATGCATATCAGGAAAATCCTTGATCTACGCAGCCTCTCCGCACAGCTAAAAGGTAGAGAGGAAAACAGAGCATGGGTTTATACTAGTCGAAATAATTCGACTGCAAGCACAGACCCATTATCATACTGACATTTTACAGATGTCTGTCCTTCACGTCTTAAGCAGTTACAATCAAAACTCTGGTGGAAATCGCACTGCTTTAAATTCCCATTTTTCACTGCCATTTGAAAATTTCAGCACTGCTATGTTCATTTGTTGTTACAAAACATAAATAGTCTCTAAAGTATGAATTAAAAAAATAATCCACAAATAACACTTTTAAACTTACTATTGTTTATGCCGTGTACATGTTGATTTTAATGTGATAACCAATGAAAACGTCCCTTTTATATATCGATAATCTACAGTCAGGTAGACTTTTAGCGGTGTAATATAAAAACTGTTGACATGTGTGGAGGTTTATACGTTTTTTTCATAATGAACGAAAAAGTTTCACATATATAGATTCTAATTGGAATTAGCTTTTCAGGTATGTAATTTTTTTAAGATATATAAGGTTTAAAAAAACTATTTGAAGCCGTCAAAAGTTGCGACAAAGATTCTTATCGCTGGCATATAGACATAGAAGAAAATTTTTCCGCATTGATTTGAATAGTAACTGGGTTGTGCGCGAAGGGCGACCATCGTATATATAAATAGCCCTTGTTGCGCACAAATAGTTGGGCTAGGGTTTATACTATGATCGGTTTTTAAAAAGGACCTTATAAACAATAAAAAAAATGAAACCTAAAGGGTTGGAATGGTCAGTGGCAAACGTTTTGCCGCTATGGGTTTAAACTACTTTATAGACTTCACCAACCTCATTTTTGCCGCCGCAACAATGATTCATTTGAACGAACAAGCATTTTGTTGTTTTTGTGATGAATTTACTCCAATCCACCCATCAACTCGACAATGGTGCATTTAAAGCACACAAACATCGAAAATTAATGAAGATATAGGTACAAAACTCTAGTCACGTGAGGCAAAAACGATAATTTCGCTATTTTTGCGCGATAAAAACGACAAAGGTTTTAGCGACCATTGTATACCTTATGTTGACATGTTAGCATCAGTCAGGATAAATCCAAACGAAAAACGAAAAATCTATTTATTTAACAAAGCAAACTGGCCTGAAATAAAGAAAGGCTTGCAGTGTTTTTCATTAAATCCTAATCTTAACTTCAGATCCACATTACATACCGTGGTTAATAAATTTATCCCAGCTAAGACTGTTTCAGGCTGACACCACATCCCAGGGATAAACTATAGCATTAAAAAGCTCATGAAGAAACGAGATCGATTATACAGTTAAATGAAAAAGACTAATAATTACAATTTATTACCCAAATTAAAGAAATTAAAATCTTATTGGGATTATATGAATAATATAGTGTGCGATAAAACTGAAAACAAACATGGCACAACTAAAAAATTTTGGAGTTTCATCAGAGTTTAAAAAATGATTACTCAGAAGTGTCTCCTCTTCGGGAAAATGGCATTTTAAGAAACGCATCGAAAAAGGGCAGATGTTCTTAACCGACAGTTCTCTGTCTTCGTTAACGATAACAGCTCTTTCATGCCTCAGATTGAAGCTGACTCCTCTCCGATTATGTATCCCTTACATGTTACTGAGAATGGTGTGTACAAACTCTTGAAAAACCTTAACCCCAATAATGCGGCTGGTCCTGATGCTATGAAGCCCGCGATTCTAATGGAATGTGGCCAAAAGATTGCCCACATCTTTGCATTTCTCTTTAACCAGTCTTTATCATCAGGTGTTATTCCAGCTGACTGGAAAAAAGCTTTGTCTCTCCCATCTTTAAAAAAGACAATCTCCTTCGCAGAGTTGTCGTTCCTTACACTCCCTTTACATCTCTGCGAAAGGCTCAATGTCAAGATTTTTTACCAAACTCAGGTCCATTTTAACAACAACAAACAATCAATTTAAACCTGAATTAGTCGAAATCAAATCTGCGGGCGGAAGCATGCAAACCATGCGTGCTAAATCAAAGACATACCACGACAGAAACGCAAAGCCGTTACCGCCATTAAAACCTGGTGATCGCGTCACTTACCAAAATGGGAGTATCTGGGAACTCGCGGAAATCATTTCCCCATACAATAGTAGGTCATACATGATTGAAACACCAGACGGCGTTCAATACCGCCGAAACAGAAAATTCCTTAACAAGTCAAGAACTGATCAGCCCAGTGCAGCGCCTGCCAAAAATTTCTCCTGTACACCCCCGCTGCCTGTTCAATCATTCACCCAGAAAAATTCTCAGACAAATTCCAGACAGCAATATGTCACAAGCAAAGGTCAGGAAGTCAGGCCACCTGCAGTGTATTCGAATTTGTATACATTATTTTGTTTATTATAAACAGTGCATTAAATATGTACTATGTCACAAACCTAATCTGTAAGAAGAGATTTAAAAATATACATGCGGACAGCAAATCAGAGGACTTTAGGTTTGGTTTAAAACAGTCGTCTTTTTATTGTTAACGACTGAGTAAGTGTAAACTATTCACGCTTATCCAGGAACGGCCTTCCGTCTTTTACTGAAATTGATCGACCTAAACTACTTCCGGTTGAGAATAAATTTTCCAATTTTTCTAAATTTCATGCATTTTGCTGGGTTAAATGGATTCGTATGACGTTATAGCAAATCAGCCTGTTGTCATTGACAATGTAAGCGTACCCTTTGGAAGATTATATGGCATGAACATGCAGAGCGCTTTCGCAGACTTCATGAATGTATTTCGGTCTGAAAATGAGTCATGTTCCATCGACTTCTTCACGTTCTCGAAATGATTATTTTTTCCCGCTGCAACATAGTCTTTTGAAATCGTGCACAATACCATAAAGCACCAAATGTATCAATATTTTACGATGTGTTTTCATTCTGCAGTTTTGCCCAAAGGCCAAACTTACATAAATTTGTTCTGTTGATAAAAAAGGCTTATTAAATTTAGAAAAATGTCTATAGCTTTTCCAAAGGGAAATGTATGTGTTATATTTTTAGATTTTGAAAATAAAATTTACAAATTGTTCTTGTGACAAGCTGTCTGGATGACCACTTGTTGCATATATGCCGTTTGTCCATAATTTCCGGGGTTTAACAGACTAATTTGACACTGGCGCTCTTAATAATTGTATTTCAAATGTTTATAAACACGAAGATAAAGTGATTATAAATTATAAAATATTGAATAGTATTACAGATGACTGGACGGATTGTGCGCGCACGCATATGACATTTGATGACGTCACGAAAATATGGGAAACCCCGAAAATATGAGAAAGAGGCATATAAGCGTAACAGGTGAAAAAATGTTGCTCTGCCAGGACTAAAACCTAGGGCCTCTTGTTTTAATGTTTACAGTACTGGCAAATTTCTACCACTTGGCTGTCGAGCCACGGCCAACAAGTTTTCACCATAAATCTAACCAGGTTACTAAAATCAAGGCTGAAAACATCCTGGAAAATTTAAAATGCAGACTCTGTCTACTGAATGCGATAGTTATTAATAGCTTACAAGTGCATGGGTGTGGTGCATCAAATGTTGGCACTTACCCAGCGTAGATTGCTAAGTATCACACCGTTTGCATGTTTAATTCAATAACAATCAGTTTAGTGTATTGAAGAACTTATATTTGATTAAAACAGGGTACATCAGTCAGTTAATTAAAATATAATTTTAATTGAACTTGCCTAGCCTTATGGTGCAAAATGCATACTTCTACTGTATGTCCTAAAATTATATAAAATCTGATTTATTTATGTATGAATACCTCAACTTTTTTAGTTAGTCTTATTCAGACTGAAATGTTATGAATTTGATACTAGAACATTGCAATGTATTCTTTGAAATTCCCCCACCCCAAATTTAGCTGCAATTCTTGATGCCAAACAAATGAAATAATAATCTCTGCAGAATGCTATTTTGCTGATTATTTTAAACTAACTGATTTACTCAGTTTGTGAAGAACACGAGTTAATGCCTTAACTTCCTTTTTGCTGACAGGGCTTGTAAGTTGTAGAATTTTTATCTGGATGTCTTGACATTTGCCGAACTCACTCAAGCTATAAATGCAAAAACTGATTGGAAAGATATCGAATTTCGAAACACATTTCTCTGCACTCAAATATAATTTGACAGCCTTGCAAAGCATTTGAACATTATGTTGAAAGGCCAGGGAGATTTTCAAATCAACCTTCACTGGATGTTAATGATGATTTAAACTAACAGAAGACATTTTATTTATTGTAGGGCTCTGGTATTATTAAAGCTGGATTTGCCGGAGATCAAGTTCCAAAATATCACTTTCCAAATTTGTAAGTACCAAGCTACAGCGCTTTACTAAAAATAACATATTGCGAGAAAAAAGCTATGATGTTGTATTTCCCTACACATTTCAGGATAGGATGCAATATTTCAAGGGAGTATACTTTTGGCACACTTTGTGTAGTTATACTTGTATGATAATTTACCCAATCTTCTGGCAAAGATCCCTGTGAATACTGGT